>JAQFZQ010000059.1:0-56615 GCA_034696005.1 Glomeris marginata | reverse complement strand
TAGGAATTTTGAAGAAATATAGGAAAACTTAAATATATAGGAAAATATAGGAATATATAGGAACGCTTTACACCCTGCAATTATATATTTATTCAAAGCTAAATTGAAACATAGTATATATGAAATAATACTGTGACTATTCCAGCATAAATGCTTACCTATTAATATTTTTTTACTATAATACAACAATAAATTTTCAATTTTAAGAAATGAATATTAAAATTTCACACTTCCCTTATTTAACCACGTGTTTGTAATTATTAATAGTATGTGAAAACAGTCTCACTGTTCACCAGACTGTGAAAAAACATATAAAGTGTAGCATAAGCTGCCAAACCAAAAAATGGTAACAGATAAATTCAATATTTACACTTTTTTGACATATAAATATGTACCAACATATGGTTTTCCAAACATTTTCACACATTTAAAACATGCTTACTACACCTTTAATGGCGAAATAATGATTCAGACCAATTATAGATTTGGGGATGTTTCACCTTGATTATATAACAATGAAAGAAATAACACCTGTAATTATCATTTTGATGAGCGAAAGAAACTTAATAACAGTGTAATTATTGCAGAATTAAGACTATAAAACAAAGATATATAGCGTGACACTTTGCAATTTGAAATTTCAACAACAGTCCAAGTGAGATTAATTCTGGCACTTGTTTCTTATTATAATTCTTGAAATCTTTCCTGGCAACATACATAACTGTATTTTTTGCCATATAAGAAATAAAAAAAAAAATGGGGTCAACAGTTCGAGGACTTCTCTGCTGAATTTTTTTTACTACACTTGAGTAACAGCTATAAATGTACTAAATAAGTGTTCAATTGTCTCCTCAATTCACAATCCTCCTTATTGTATTGGCTTGTACACATAAAAGAAAGAATACACAATCAATAGAGAGATTATCAAATCCAAATTTTGACATAATATCCGGGTAGTATTCAAAATTGAAAAACTGCTGCAACTGCGTCACAAATTTCTTCAAACCTTAATAGAAAGGAACACAATATTATAATGTGGGGAAATTTCCGTGTTGAAGTCCTCTTGTAACCATGGATCAACCTATTTATTTTCTTTCCCTTTGTACAACTAAAGAAAAAAGAATTACCCGAATTAAACATGTATTTTGCATTTCTAAATATATTAACAGCTGTTTTGTGTTTCGCTATCCAAAAATCAATATACAAAGGTCATCAAACCTTTCCTTATTTACACAAAATTTCCTTCCTACATTTAAAAGTGTATTTCGTTTTTATAACACTGTACTTTCCTTGTTTTCCATTTATCTTCCCTAAATTAATATTGAAATATTATTTTAAAAACTGTTCCCTTAAAAATTTTCCTTTATCTTTAATTATATCAGTTACATTTTGATTAGATATTTTACTCCTCACTTCATTTTAGATTAGATAAAACAATAACCGAAAGAGTGTAATAGGATTTTGGCAGTTAAAATAAAGATCAATATTTTGTTTAAATTTAATTACTCATAAATAATTTTCCATATTTACAGTTGGATGAGTTTGTGTGACATGTAACATGATGTCAGAGCAAGTCAGAGTTTCAAACTTTTCCACCAAAATATCTAAATCAATTAATGGTAATAAAACAAAGTAATTTATATGATTATTGGCATAAAGCAATTTAAAATATATTACACGCTTCTATAAATTTGGGGGAAAAACCAACAAAAGTTTCTACAAATTCCCACATTCTTACAACATTTTTTGAGACCAAACATTTGTACGAAAATAGACAAAGCATGGCATTATTTTTGGACGGCCCCTTGCTGATCAACTGCCAAGAACATATAAACACAGGATAAATAAAAACATATAACCCTGAAAAATAATAGACAAGTAGCAGATTATTTTGGTACATTTTTGCAACTTTCTAAAGAAAAAAACATGGCATTTGCAAGGTTATAAAATAGAATATTCAAACCAAAATTGCATTTTTCTGCTCACTTCTAAAAACGTGTCATCAACATCCTAAAAATATATTGCTACACACAAAATAACCGAAACATTTGTGATTTCAACAAACATGGCTTCTCAAATTAAAAGTAAAAACTACGTACCTCGACAGTTGTGACGTTTCTTGCAGATCTGACAAGTTCCTTTTAAAATCCTTGCACCCGTAGTCCACCGACTGTCGACGCTGAACCTGATCCTCAGGTCATAATCGTTCGTAGTGGTTGGTTTTCGACAAGGAGGTTTTCGAAGATTTTTCGCCCACAAGCCACGCCTCCAACGCCAACTGGGAGGAGCCAAGAGTCTCTGCGTTGCGCCACTATACGTCGCCGACGAAACACAAGGGCGTCTCACTTCAAATAAACAAAAATAATAATAAAGCTTGCAACATTCTGCCAATGTCGTGAACCGCGTTTCACAATCGTCGTCTGCATTCAATAAAAAATATGCAAACGCGTTTGCAGTAAACATCGAACGAGTCGCGCCCACGTCGCAAATCAAAAGGAAAAACCCATCACCCCTCCGGTAAGCAATGGAAACGACGGGCGATTCTAATAAACTGTCTGAACGATGGAGCGTTCCTAATCCTCAAGTAGGGGAGGGGAAGTAGCAGGGAGCAGGGGATTGGCGCCTGAAAAGATACACTGTAATTAATCAGCTTTGGTTTTCGCAAGAGATCATGCAATAAATAAAATCGTACTGTCAACATTTTCTTGTTTGTATTTGACTAAAAATAAATTTGGGGATTACCGAACAAAACGTTGAAGAAGCGACTCGTATCATAATCCGCATCAACGTTTTATTAGTTCCAAAAAAATACGTTGGTGGCGGTGGCGTATTATCATTGCATAAATCCCCATTTTTCTAATATTTTATTTAATAACAATAAACTAATACCACATGTAAATTGCTATTTAATTTAAATAAATGCTGCATATTTCTCTCCGGATTTTTGAACATTAAATTTTTAATTTCATTCTTAAAATCCTCAAATTAAAATTTCCATAAACTTTTTCACAGATTTCCACAAATTACAAAATTGATTCTCATTTTACTGATTTATTATAAAATCCCCGCCATGAATTACAACTCTGAATAATTAGTGTCAATACACTTGTAACTATCAACTAAAGCAAAACACGAGCTGAATTAATTTCATTATACAATGTAAATTATAAATTTTACATTGAAACTCCTGCTGATAAAATTATAAAATCTCCCTGTGTCACATCACCTTTAAAATAAAGATCACATTACAAACACTTGTAAGCGTAATTTGCATGTGATCCTCGTTTTAAATTTCTGACTTCCGCGATCAACAACCGCTACGCGTCAAATCCCACGTTGCTTACAACCATGTTTCCTGTCATTATCAAATGCTAAATATTTATATGCATTTTCCGAAACGGATCAATTGTTTTACCTGTCTTCATTTGTTCACGCGCATCCTGATCCAGTTGCCGCCGAGCCGCGAAGACTCCTCCGGTGGCACCTCGGCACCTTCGCGCCGTGTCCAATCGTACGGCTCCATTGTGAGCTGCCCTTCACCTTCTTTGCTGTCACCTTTGCAGTCCTCGTCCAATTCCTTGATCACAACGTTGTTTCCACCTGCTGTTTGATCGGCCGGTGTGCTCTGGCGTTGAAGAGCTTTGAATTTGTCCAGAAGGGAACATGCCCAACCGAGGTCATCTTGGAAGAGTTCCTGATCGGCTGGATTGATGTGAACAGCTCTGGAGAAGCTAACAACAGCCTATATGGAAGATGAAGTTCATGGTTATTGATGGTACCTCTTGATGGTACATAAAGCATAAATAGTGTTTAAATACGTACTCTTTTTACTTCTCCAAGGCCCAAGAAAGCTCTGCCCAATGTTTGGTAAGCAACCCACCAGGTAGGTCTAAATTTCACGGCTTGTTCAGCAGCTTGGACAGCAGGATGGAGCTCATTCAACTGGAGTAAACTCTGAAATTGCAGCGTTTTTAGTTAATAAAAAATAATAATATTTTCCAAATACAATATGGCACATACCTGGGCTTTCATCTCGTACAATTTCTCATTTGATGGTGTAAAAGATATAGCTTCATCCCATTTCTTTATCGCTTCCCAATATCTGAAACCAAAAACAAAATGTTGAAAATATGACTCGGCTACCTGCGCAACTTTATTGCAAGAGAAGTATTGCACCAGCAACAGTTGATCACGTGACGCTATGCTTTCCCTACGACGCGTTCCGCAACAACTTGCAAGCGCAACAGTTGCACCGCAAGAATATTGCGCAAGTTACAATTTCTAAAGAAACTTACCTCTCGTTTTCAGCAAGTCTACTTCCTTCTTCAGTGAGCCTTGCACTTTTCAATAAACTGTCTTCGAGAGCCATTGAAGTTGTCTTTTTACGGAAAAGCACGTCGTCGTTGCTAATTTCCTTGTTGATTTCGTCATCTTTAGCCTCGCTGCAGAATTTTGCCACCGTATTTTTGCAGACATCTTGCCCTAGTTTTCTCTTCCAGGCGAAAGATGTCATCTTCCTTCATTCATCGTTAGATAACTTCAGCCATGTATAACTTAAAAACGTTAACAGTTAATAAAATATTCCCGGCTTCTGGATTTCCACACGAAGCAAGAAACGTTGACCGAACGACAGTCGACAACAAGGTTGTACAGCGCCATCTGTTGAGCCGTCACCGAACCTCCCAGATTTCGGTTCAACCAATGAGAGAACTCAAGTAATCGACTGCAGTTCGGTAATTGGGCAAATATTTAAACAAATAGAACGCCGGTTCGAAAAGCGCTCGCGTTTGATTGGCGTAGATCGCAAAGGAGGCGGGGCCCGGGTCCTTTTAAATTTTTTGAATCTCGTCACCGTTAAAGTTCTCGGTTGGGCATCGTGATTTTCGAAGTATGTGCTCGCCGATAAATTGCTCGGCTGTTTTTGAAACTCTGGATGAGAACGGATGCATTTTGAAACGAGTAACCCACAAATGTGTGCGTCTGGAATTAGGTCGGAACGAATTTCGGGACGTTATTTTAAAGATGGAAACCGGAAAAGGAGCGCAAGTAATCGCATCGCAATATTTCCTGAGAAATGTGAAAGTTCACGGGAAATTCGTGAAAGACGGCAAAGCGGGAATTTCGCTTTCCGATTACAAAATGAACGTTTTGTTATCCAATTGCCCGCCACAACTTCTCAAGAACTTTGTCCAGGTTCTGCAGACAAAAACTTCAGAAAGAAACGAGCAGACTGATTTGGCGAACGCCAGGCAAAGATTAACCAGCAAACAACCAAAGTCCTACGATAAAATAAGTCCTTTGGCAAATAATGCTAATAGAAACAGGGAAAACAATCCAAATACTTGTAATAATATTACAAATTTTGCACCCAAATGTTCATCAACTCCAACGAGCTCAAAACGAAAAATTACACATGATAATAATCAAGAACAACTCCAGGTATACTTTAAAAACTGCAACAAACACTGTAAATAATATTGAATAACAACTTTCCAATGAAACTACATCTGTAATATCACAATATAAAGAATTATTAATGAAAAAAGACATTGACTTTCAAAGTTTCCCATAGAAACTTCATTTTGAAATGCTTAATTAACATTATAAACCCTGAAATAGAAATAATAATTTATATTGTCAAGTCATTCATTTCCAGTTTAACAACTAACCTATTGCTTATTTAAAACTTTTCCATCAATATTCCAGAAGAGACTGAAAGCAGAACCGCAGAGCAACGCGCAAAGTCTGGGGCAGCCATCTTGTTTAAACTCGGAGCAGAAAAACGTTTTAAATCTAGTTTTAAGTGGCAAGAATGTGTTCTTCACTGGTAGTGCTGGCACTGGTAAATCGTTTTTACTTCGCAAAATCCTCCAAGTGTTACCTCCCGACGCAACCTTCGCAACGGCCAGCACCGGCGTTGCGGCAAGTTACATCGCGGGAACAACCCTGCATTCGTTTGCGGGTAAAGCTACCAAAAACCATTAAGGAAACCAAACTAAATAATCAATAATACATGTAATACTAATATGATTACTGGGGGACTCATTTATACGCAGGTGTCGGCAAAGGAGATGCTCCTATCGAACAGTGGGTCGAGATGTCAACGAAAGCCTCTTCGATAACCGACAACTGGAAGAAGTGCAAACATCTTATAATCGACGAGATTTCAATGGTTGCCGGGGATTACTTTTCGAAATTGGAAAAGTTTGCTCGAATAGTGAGAAAATGTAAGATGCCGTTCGGCGGCATTCAGGTTGTACTGTGTGGGGACTTTCTCCAGCTGCCTCCGGTGACCAGGGCCAACGAGAACAAAGTGTTTTGCTTCCAGGTCAATTGGAACACTTGTTTTTCATACATATTATACGAACTAACATTTGAATCAGCTTATGATTTGTATTCGTAGACTGACGCGTGGAAGAAGGCAATAGACGTATGCTGTGAACTTTCACGCGTGTTCAGGCAAACGGACGAGGAATTCATTTCCATTCTGAACAGCATTCGGATAGGCTGGTAAATAATAAACTCCAACATTAACCAACCAGATTAACCAAAAATATGAGCTGTTGTACATCATAAAATTTTAACAAGTTAAAATCCCACTTTTTAAAATTTTTGAATGTAAGAATTGAGGAGTTCCTCGTAAACAGGCCGGTGTCTACTAAACTTTCATTTCAAAATTCCAGTATATTCAAGGATATTTATAACTTTTTCCAGGACACAAAATACATAAAGTGATAGTTACATAACAAACCACATTAATCCCTTAAAAACTGATTAATAAGTGGAATGAACCATCTAATTTCAAAAGTCTCCTGCAAAATTGTTATTTTGTTCCAAGCAAATTAGATGATTTACACATAAATCAAGAAATGAAATAATGTAAAGTGTCACAAATGATATATTTCCTAGGATTAAGAAAAAAATTCCAGTATCAGTAGACACCCTGATATACGGAAATTTTTGTTGACGTACACAATATACATTGCATATGGCATATTCCTAAATAACCCAATGACATTTGAATAAAATGGTAGTTGCACTGAAGAAATGGAAGCAAGATTGAAGAAGACGGAGAAGACCGTAATCGAAAAGGATGGTGTTGTCGCAACAAAGCTTTGCACGCACAGAGACAGCGTGGATTCAATCAACGAAGAACAACTGGAAAAGCTTCCAGGTTCTTAACGTTCACTTTCCTACTATACTATCAAATAATGAAACGTCTCAAGTCATTTCATCTTCCCATATATTACAGGAAAGGCGTATATTTTCGACGCGGCCGACAGTAACCCAAGTCTATCGAAGTGGATAGACAACTTGTGTCCGGTTCCACGCCGGATGGCATTGAAAATAGGTACTCAAGTAATGCTGGCCAAGAACGTTGACATTCAACGTGGACTGGTCAACGGAGCCAGAGGAATAATTACCAAATTTTCACCCCAACCTCAATGTAAGTCTCAAATGTAAGACTCGATGGCGAGAAACATGGACTTAAAAATTGCGGTAAATCTCTTCGCTATAGGTTTACCGATAGTCAAATTTACGTGTGGCATCGAGGAGCCGGTTGAATTTGAGAAATGGGCAGTTAGGGCATCGGCTGGCATCATGTCCATAAGAAGGCAACTGCCTTTGAAATTAGCATGGGCCATATCCATTCATAAATCTCAGGTACGTGACAGCGATGTAATAACCGACATCACCGCAGTGTTGCGCTTCGCAGTTTAAATTTGTGTAATAAGATCAAATCAGCCAAAACTAATGCAGCACAAAATGTACCTTTCTAGATTAATTACTTATTACAATATGACATATTGTCATTATTTACAGTCTTTCTCATTAAATCAATTGAAGTGTCACTTTCTTTGCTAGAGGTGCCCTTTGAAAGAAAATCTCCAGCAGACACGGAGAAAATAACACTTCGTTGCTTTAGTGAAAAGACTTTAAACAATGTAGGAATTATAAATGAAATGAATAAGAGTTATAAATTGTTACAGGGAATGACGTTGGACTGTCTCGAGATGTCGCTGTCACGAGTGTTCGAGTGCGGACAAGCGTACGTGGCCCTGTCCCGAGCGAAAAGTCTAAAAGGCCTGCGAATCGTAGATTTTGATAGGAAATGTGTTCGAGCAGACCCTCAAGTCCTTAGGTTCCACTCTTCCATTCAGAGGAATACTAATTTCGTGCCAGCTATGCGTCAATTAATGTAACATTTGCAATAAAACGTTTTATTTGGTTTCCAAAGCTTTGTCTCTCGCGATAACCGCATCGTCAAACTTGATCATGAACGTGGTACCTTTATGCCAATGAGTTGTCACCTTAGCGGTCTGCAATTTGTCATCGTCTTAATTCACCAAAACGGTGGGTAAATAGAAGCTGTTAACTTACAAATCCGGCTCCGTTGAGTACGGCTTCGATGATGCCGGCGGTGAACGCGGCGCAGTTCAAACTTCCTCTGTCTTTTGGAACGGAGATGAATTTGTTCACAAGGGGCTCTTTCTCAATAATGTAATCTTAATTCAGTGGATTAAGTAACATCCTACATAATTATTAATTCAGATACTTTTTACAGTAAAAGGATACAAGTATTTTCATCATCGTTGGCGTGTTCCAACTTATCAGCTTCCTTTCCGAACAGTGCCTAAAAATAAACGAAATTATTACATATACTTATCCAGAATTGCAGGAACAACTTACTTTCCACAGGTTGGATTTTACAAACAGAAGCATGTTGAGAAGTTTAATTTCTCTCTTGAAATTCTTTTCCCGAAGAAACAGCAACTCTAGCATCCGCACTCCAACGTGTTGCCCCATGTCGGATAACCTACCAAATAGTTTCATTGAATTATAATCCAGTCATAGGGTTATTAATGACAAGGTAATATGACTGGTAGAACGTCACAAAATTCATCCAGACTTACGCCCCTGTTGCACCAAACAGCAGGTTAAGGTATAGCTACATAGGCGTAAGTCAGCGGATCAGCAAATTCGGCCAAAACTTCAACCAAATATGAAAAAATTACTTTGACTGCAGCTCCGGAACGGTGTAGACTTTATTCTGACAGTATTGGACGATTTCCGAAAACAAAAGTGCGAATACTCCAAGGCTAACCTGCAAAACAAGGCGGCAAACATTTCGACAAATATACGATAAAATATACGTAAAAACGAATCGGTAACGAATATTACTTCATTCCTGCCTTTGCTCAATGGTTTATCGAAGATAGACGACCGAGCACGAGATGAAATCATGACTAAAATCAAGCTGAATTACGAATTTACTTCGTTCGCATAGTTCTGCATGTCCAGACAATCAGATGCGAGAAGTAGACTCCATCGAGCGCCGCTAGATGGCGCATCAGATAGCAACGCCAAAGATTGTACACTGTACAACTCGGTACAAACTGTACAAACGGTACAAAGACCCTAATAAGGTGTTCCGCCAATCAGCGCGCGTGACGTCACCCGCTATCATAAAAAGATTGCCATGTTACCGTTCTGTCAACTTGTTCTATAGTGATTCCCAGCCAAGCCGTAGACTAAGTAGGCGGAGCTTCGATACCGATAACGTTCGATAATGTAGGCCTACTACTCGATGCCATTGGCTGCAGGCAGTCGCAAGCTCCGCCTACTTAGTCTACAGCTTGGCTGGGAATCACTATATAACTATAGTATATTTTGTTTTTTAAATTGCAAATTCCCATGGATTTTGTTGCAACACTTGCTTTAAATTCTTAAATTGCCTCACGTGAGGTACCTAATAAGGTATCTGTGAATCACATGAAAGGAATCAGAAAATGTCATTAGTGACCTTGATTGAACAGCGTCATGAAGGTCATTGGTGCTCCATCTTTGAAACCGCTGCTCGGAATGCACATGTTTCACTTTGAAAGGTGTAGATCATGTCCCTAACAGTATTTCACACACACAAACATGTTTTCATACTATTTGGGACATGATCTACAACTTTCAAATTGGAACATGTGTATTCCGAGCAGCGGTTTCAAAGATAGAGCACCAATGACCTTCAAGACGCTGTTAAAGGTCATTCTAAAAGACATTCCCCGATTCCTCGCATGCGATTTCCAGATACACAAGTGGCATATTCTTTTTGCCACACTCGCAATGGTTTGCAAAATAAACGCCTGGATATCCTTATAGTCGATATTAGAAACAGGATCAATTTTGCTCACCGATCGTAAATCGTTCACTTTAATTAAGATGTTCAAAAATGACGCAAATCACAAGGTATATACGAACAAGTACGTTGGTAAAAGATAAATACGTACACGGAGAATTGATTTGAAATTCGTTTCATTCAAGCAGATTCTGGATGAGAAATACAAATACTTTTACGTACTTTCGCCAACAACCGCGTATCGCTGTCGCGCGCGCGCAGTACCCTCAACTTAATATCAGTTTTCTCGATAAAACCCCTATATGGAAAGCGTTTTTTCAATGTTAGCTCCTAATTGCCAGAATAAGAAGCTACGATTCTACCCAATAAAACCAAAAAATCATAACAATCCAAATTCTGTACACGACACAACAGTGATCCGGCGATCGCAGCGCAAACATACACCCCGAAAGCCGCAAACCGAATACTATCTCCTTTCTTCTCTCAAAACTCCCATCTAATATTTCTCTCTTTACCTTGCTTTGCCAACAAGAAACACACATTTACATACATACTTCATCATTTCTAACCGATATATATCGAGCGGATCAGCGCCATCCTGCTGCGTCAAAACCTACGTGTACGTACAAAGTTATATTAAGAGGAAATACCGAAACGTAATTACAATGAACCTGGAAATGAAGTTATGGTTAGAATCACTTGCCAAAACACCTGCACAACAATCATATGTAACGCTGTGTTACTATGAACATGTTCTCGAAGCGTTGCGCGCAGTACGTACATTGCAAGGCAGCCTCGGTTATTACGCTCTTATTTTAAAAATCCAACAATTTGCTCATCATTCTTTTAGTTAACACAGATACATCTCTTTTCCTCGTTGCAGCCACATGCAAACATTTGTGTACACATCCATATTATACACATACACGGCACAAGTACTGCGGCCATGGCACAAGTTCACGTTGCGCGCGGCGCGTCCCGGATCACAATCACATTTAAACCCCTTATTTAAGTCCAGTGTTTTCCAAATACACTTTTCTGTTCTCTCTTTGTATTAAAGTGTAGCTGTGTAAAGTATACCGTATTCGTTAATTTTTGGCTTGACTTATTGACGCGCAAGCCTCATTTCTGACCTGTACGATACGCTCATCGTACATTACACCAATGTTTTATCCAAAGTTAATTGGAAAAAATGACTTGGCAATATGTTAACATTAGTGGCTGACCAATATATTGCATGTTAGTCTCTGGATAGGATTAGTCGCAACTTCTCGGCTCGCGTTCACGCTAAAAACTGACACCAAAAGCTATAAACTATTATTCTATTAAATATCAATCATTCACTTTTACTTATATATACTTCTGATGATAACACAGAAGGGGCCATTGATAAATTGCATCAGTAAATCTATCATTTATCTTAATTTTAAAACCAATTGCCACGTATGGACTATACGCTTTCAAATGCGAACTGACAGTTTTGTAAGGTACACTGAAATTTATACTATAACATTTAAATTATTTCCGCAATTCAAAATGAACCCTGTTTAACAAGGTTTCATTAAAGGAAAAATTCCTGATTTTGATTGTAATTTGTATCTGATGACGTCATTTATAAACGGCCCCTGGGGATTGTGCTCGAATGACGTCAATGCAACATGATTAAAAAGCTATAAAAGTTTCTGCATTTCAGCCTGCTGAATTTAAGATAGAAAAACATTATCAACTCCTCCAATCAGATTAGCCAAAATTCAATTTACTGGCCCATATTTCACGCAGCAGCGTTACGCAGCTTAATGCGAAGCGGAGTTTTCTTTTCCCTAAAAAATAAAACGTTCCCGCATTAATGAACCTGAAAGAAAAATTGAAAATCAGTACTGGATTGCCAGTACTACTACTACTATCCACCTAAAAATTCATCTACACAGATATACTCTTCGTTAAAGATCATTACGCACAAACCCATGGTTACACGTATTTCAGAATTTCACGCGCGCCATCTGTAACGAAACCAAAAAACTGCTGTTAATAATTACATTGAAGAAAATATATGAGAAATAAATTCGATGTGATTATGTGTACGATCGGTGTGACTAGTTAAAATTATGGCCATGTTTTTATCCTGCAGGATGTGTTATATATGTTACTACTGATTCTCCATCTCGTGTCATGTCTTGTTGGAAAACCAAGAAAAATAATCAGAAAATAAAGGAGGAAAAAGGTTGAAAGTAAAGATGTGTATTTTCAAAGAAGAAGATATAGACACTGCTGCATTCACACGCGCAAAAATTGTTATTGGGCAATGATTTCTCGCTTGCGAACAAACACATAGTAAACGCGGGGCACTTGAAACCCTCAATCCTGCTTATAATAATCATTAATATTATTATTATTATTACATTATCATCGCTATGCACCTGGATCGCGTCATTAATTAATTAATTAGCTACACGAGGAGACTAGTCAGTGGAGACACAATTATTACAATATGTACATCGATGAATAGCTACACGAACAAGGAGAGAAAACCTCATTCCCTGCCTATATTGTACGCAACCCGGAAGAAGAAGAGCAAAGTGTTTCCTTTACATTTCTCCTGAATAAAAATCTAAAACAAGAAGCTGTGTTTCGTTATTCTTTTTTTATCTTTTTTTAAAACACCAACGGTCCATTTGCCCGTACAGTGCACTTCGGTTGCGTACCGCTTCGGAGTCCGTTTATATACATTTCTTCCTCTTCTTTTAAAACTTGTTCCAAAATAATCCTGTTTAGATTAAACTTGAAACAAACACTTTTTAAGCAATCCGTTTCCTTGTACGTTTTGCTGGTTTTCGAAGAAGAGGAAAAAGGAAAAGCCGGTTCTCCGCCCGCCGCTCCGAACGTAAACAGTTAAAAATCGAAAAAGCCTGGATTGAAACTGTATTCAAAAGAGTTCCTTGTAGCAAGCTTGTAGCGATAGAAATAAATTATAAAAATCCAGAAACAATTTCAAAGAACAAGAGGCAGCCATTGAAAATTGAGGCTTTCGTTGTACTGCATCTCGGCCCGCGCGAATAGAACCGCCGCGTACGGTGGTACTTTCTGCAAAACAGAATACTCATTATTTAAAACCGAACTGCGCTTTTAGACACATGTATAATGCTCCATCTGACTATAAACTTTCCACGCAAATTGCTTAGACGGTCGCATCGGAGCGGAAACCAACCGGCCGCAGCGACGTACCGAGAGCTCACTGTACGTTTAATAGACCCATGTCCACTGGCAACTAGAATGGATTACTGTAATAGTAGTATTATTAGGTCCAGGGCAGCTCGCAGACACTGCAATTTTGCCGAGACCAAGGACCGAGTTCTAACCGCGTCCGCGGCCTCGCGCTACGAAGTTGGATGTCGACGCGCGGCGAAAGAGTGAGATAGAGGGAAGAAGAAGTTATCGCTAAACCAGAAAATTATAGCAATAACCACAACAAGAACAGTAATAATACCGGTTAATAATAATTACGACAATGGAGAGTAGAGATAGAGAGATAATTAGAGAAGTTTGCGGCAGGTTTTTCCACGCGACGGCCAAACTCGATAGGGGAACATCGGAACATCGCAGAAAGAAGCTAATGTAGCTTGAAAGATTAATCCTACTTCATTTTTATTTCGGTCTTTCTCCTGTTTTTTCCTCTTTCCTTCCTTCCGTCCCAATCCTTCTTGCCTAGTAGAAGACGGCGGTGTCCGTGCGGCAACTTCGCTCCTCGCGTCTCAACGTTATTCGTCTTCCGAACCTCGAATCTTTTTGAAGAAGATGATGAAGAAGAAGACTATTTCTTCCTCTTTTTCCCTCGCAAATACGTGTAGGGGTTTGTGTTTATGGAGAGGGAGGGGTTTACCTGGGAGCAACTTGTGTTTTTACCTTGCGGGAAAACAGCTACACACATTTCTTGGCGTGTTGCTCCTGTTCCTACTCCTCCTCATCATCATCATCCTCATCATGCGACACTCGTGCCACTTGTCCGTGTTACCGCCATTTTTGTTTTTAACCCCGGGTCCAGTGCCTCAAAACTCGGCAAATTCCTTGGCGCATTTCTCGGTCGAAGAGATCCGTAAAGCTTCTTCCTCGTAGTCGTCGAAATTGCTCGTGTCTCCCGGCCCTTTGCATTTAGGGATGAAAGGCGCCTCCACCTGTTGGTTTCCACACAGGTCACCACCCCAAAACAACAGAGAAAAGTTTCGTTAATTATGTACACTTCCAAAACGCTTCCAACTCTACATTTACCAACTTCAAATTAACACTGAAAAACAGGACCACATGGATTGAAAATACAAATTTCTAGGATTTCCGTGAATATTTTCAAATTGCATGACCTTTCCAAGAAATCTAGGAATTCCAAGACAACAGACAGACAACCCTGCAAAAGCAGCACATACGTTGTTAATCACCGTACAGCGCATTCGTACCACACTTAAACAGTTAAAAACGTCACTACCGAGAATGTTGCAGACGAGTTGACAGTCAAAGAAATTAGAATTACAAGCGTTATAAGCAAAGCACGTGTTTTAAAGAGAAGCAGCAATTTGTGTGCGTTTCTAGAACACATAGCTGGAAATTCATGCACCTCTGTTTAGGAGAGTTCGAGCCGCCAACTAAAACTCCTTAAACTCTTGGTCATGCTTATTAACTTTGGACTTGACGAAGATGGATTCATCTTCATCGTATTTCTCAAAGTGCTGCGTGTCTCCGCCGTGCTTAATGTGCAACAACATAGGTGCAGGAACCTACATGCAAAAGTTAGTCTCTTTATTTCGGAAGCAGGTTACGTACGCGTAAGTATGCGGTAGAAACCGAAAGAGAAACGCGCAAAACAAAATTTCCGACGCACCGCCTCGTTTCCAAAAATACACTTCCATCCATCTCTTCCACCCAACCCAATCATCACCTTTTTCTGGTAGATGGCGATCCAATCGGTCTGCGAGAACCACTTGTGGTTCTTGATGTCGAAGACGCCGTTGCGCAAGTTGCCAAAGCGTTTCGTAAGATCCACTTGTAGTAGGTTTCTCAAAAGGTCCCTCAGCTCCGAAGTGAAATGAGACGGGAACCGAACCTGTAATTCAAAGTTCCCAGCAAATTACATCACGGTATACGCATGCGGTACCGTCAAGTAGCTGTTGAGCATCAACGAGACTTGAAACAGTTACGCGTACTTTTACGCAGCGTACATTTTGAGTTTCTATACTCTAGATATAATTAAAATATAGAAACTAGAATTTAATTCCATTCAGAGTCAACGTTTTCTTTTAAAAGATGCACAGCTGACTGACTATACGCAAGAAGATTCATCGCGTAGTTATTTGCGAACGCAGCAAATTTTTCGCGTAGAATTTAAAATGAAAAAATTAAGATGATCACCTTGCCGGAGACTATTTTCTCGTAGATCTGGATAGGTTGGTCTGCGAAGAAAGGTGGATAACCGGCAGCCATTTCATAAACGAGCACTCCGAGGGCCCACCAATCCACCGCTTTATTATAACCCTATATGCAAGATTGGATAGAGAGAGAGAAAAAAGCATTCAAAATCCACATCGTTAACACGTTATTGTTCGCAGCATCCATTTTCCCATCATGCAACACTGAAAAAAAGATCAAAACAGGGTTAAAAATATCATTATACCCCGTCATAATCGCTACCGAGAAAGACAGAAGGAGCTTGAATATTTTGGCAGCAACCGTAAACAAAATGCTTATTCCAGGCTTCGTGAAACAGAAATATAGATGGTTCAACGTCCGTGGACACCATTTTTAACCGTTACGATAACACGAATTATTCCCAATTATGTGTAATCATTTCGTCAAGTGGCACGTCCTTCGCCGAGTCCTTTTCGGCAAAAACCCACGCGCCAACCTTTTCCTCCAAGTACGCCGAGGCCTTTATCCACCAATTACCTACTGTGTACGTATCCAACCAAACTAACTGTGACATTAAAATCAATGATTTGTCCGTTCTCGGTCAACAGGCAAGTGATCCGTAGCGGAGTTAATCAATTGCCGCCATTGTCCGCTGTAACGACTCGAACGCCGCGGCGTAACTGGAACCAACCGTTCGCTGGAATTAGTCATGGAAATCCTGGAAAAGCCGCTAAACTCAACGAGGGAATCATTCAATACATTTCACCCGCATTACAAGTCCATCCAAACTGTCAGACCTAATAGAAAGTTTATATCGTAACGGTTTATTCTTCGCGCGGCCGTTACGCCAATTCGATGCGGATTCGGGTGATTGACGAAATAACGGGCAAAGAGCTTCTGGAGTACAAGATGAAATGTTTGTAAGAAAATTGTGAAATATTAATGACAGTCCCCGCTTTGAATCTACAGATTTTTCACTTTTGAACGTACGGATGAAGCAACTACGTGCGGCAGGACAAACACTCGCTCAATAAGGTTATGTTTTGGATGGCGAGAGGAAATTGGCCTTCAACGCCCATTCACATGCATCTTGGATGCCGAGGCGCTGGATGGGAAAGACAGAGAGAAGGGAATAGGCAGGTGGGGGTGTTGCAGTTGCCGCGGCAACCGACAACGGACACGGCATCAGCGATAAGCTCCAGGTCCCTGCATCTGCTCACCCAACCGCCACTTTTATTCTCTTCAATTGCAGGCAAGGAGGGATGGATGGAGGGGTTTAGCCATCACAATCGTTTCCAACGCGATATTAATCCCGCACCGTAATAGGAAAAGGGCCTCCGACAACCGACTGCCCTCTTCTTTCCTCCTCCGTTGATTACGGCAGCGAGCCACCAAATTAAACCAACACCGGATAACCAAACCTACCTAACAAACCACCTACACACCTCTTTCAACATTTACGCCCAAATCCTTCTTCAGTCCCGGAAATGAAACCTTGACCTTCTCCAGACAACGGAATAACACTTATCGGTAGCAAAGTCCGCTATATCTACGTAAAAATCCACGTTCAACCTGACGGATTTTCTATTTTCAACTGGAAATTATAGCCAGTTCCATTCATACCGAGATCCATTTGGATTATGTCATCCCACCATTATCAAAACAGTTACGTTAACACAGATAATACAACTGTGTTGGTTCCGAAAGCAACGTTGCGGAAGTCGCGGGGAAACACTCGTACAGGTCCCAGGTCCCAAAGGCACCTCTTGGTATTAGCCCAAACTAAATTCCAAGTGACAAAACGCACTCCCTGCCCATTACTTATTAAGACCAAACTCACTCAAATTTTAATGGCACCGCGACTCGAAAGGCCTGCGTACGTGGAAATGCGGAACCCGATGACCACGAGATTCGATTCGAATCGCAATGAGGTATTAGTGAGCAAAGTGGCAGCTGTATATGCCCTTGATTTACCATTTCAGGGTGCCGTGGTGGTGCGGCACAAAATCTATATTGTGCACCTCCATATTTCACATTTTACGTATTTCATGTCGCGCTCCGCTGCCGCAAAACGTATATATCATCGGTACCTTGCTGAGGATGATCTCCGGTGCCAGGTACTCTGGTGTTCCACACAGTGTCCACGTCCTTCCTCTGACCCGCTTGGCGAAACCGAAATCCGTAACCTGGAGGGTAAGGAGAAATAGGAGGAACAAGTGAGATTAGTGTTTCCGGGTAGGTACATAGGAAAATGAATATATACAAGACTCACTTTTAGGTAGCCTTCCTTGTCTATAAGTAAATTTTCCGGTTTAAGGTCTCTGTATATGAGGTCTAGGTAATGCAGGTACTCAAAGGCAAGCACGATCTGGGCAGCGTAGAACCTCGAGTGACTTTCGCTGAAATTTCCCAGCAAGCAATGCAAGAAAAATAAGAGGAACAAATAGGGCAAATTGAATAAAGCAAGTGTACTATACTACTTCTACCCGTATATACTTTGCCAATTCTCTCTCACCTGAACCTTCCCATCCTCCTGAGATGAGAAAACATTTCCCCACCGGGTACGTACTCCAAAACCATGTACAAGTTCGAATTGTCCTGGAGAATAATCAAATGTATACGTATGTATAATCAATTTAATCAATTGTCTGAGAAAAATCCATCTCGCTTGCGGCCACTCAAACCGTTAACAAAAATCTCATCTTTAAAAGGTGCCATACACAATTTACACATATCGTTCAGCACCTAAACTGCGGTTGGACAGATCGATATTGGACAAGGTCAAAAGGTCACAATAACGACCTTGATATTCGATTTACAGGATATCGATTGATCAAACACTCAGCAAGCAAACCCTTTTTTAAAAAAATATAAGAAACCCACGCTCAAAAATGTTACGCAGAAAACGTGACAAGCCGTTACGTTAAGGACTCGAAATTCGACTCAAAATTCTACTAAAGATAAATATACACGTACAGAATTACATTTATTAGATAGTATATTATTTATATTAATAGATATAATCACTACATATTGGAAATTTAGTATTTAGAAGTGTACGCGCAAAATTCAAATTGTGATACAGGTTCATAAACCTTTAATATCACTATGGGTTAAATTAAATCGTTTCTGTTATATATTTAATTACCCCAAAATAAGAATTAATTAATAAGGAATTAATCATGAGAGGTTCGTTCGCAAGGTTTGCGTTCATCGAAGCGAACGCCGGCTTCGGTTTCCTGGCTAGCTCAGTCGGTAAAGCAAGTCTTATTTAATCACAGTACCAAATTAGTTAGAATATGTTATTTTTAACCCGGCAATGGGTGGAAAAAAGAAAATATGCGGCCGACTAGCGCGTTTGTAGGTCTAGTCACTTTCAAAATGGCCGCCGGCTTACATCCCAGTTAAAAAGGTGAACTGACATGTCTTTGTATTTACTACTCACACTATAAAAAGAAAACATGAACAAAAATAACTATCCACTTTGTTGCACACTACAACAAATACTGTAATACAAGCTTCCACCATTACGCCAGTCAGCCTGCAGCTGATAAAAAGGTACATGTGCGAAAAAATTAAGTATAATCACTTTCGGCCATTTTTATAGTAGGTATATGGTGAACAGAGGAATTTGTACAGCGTATACTCAAGAATTGAACAGAATCTAAACATTTGTATCACAACAGGACTGGGTGTTGGTTGGGTTTACCTGACAAATCTGGCAATCTCGCGAGAAAATGTCATCTCGCAAGAGATTGCAGGAGAGGGACCGGTGCAGCAAAGAAAACTGGCCAATAATGGCTCAGAGAAGGTTTTGGTGTTTGAAAAAAACAGATAAGAGGATTTCAAGAGCCATGGATGCTCACTTTTCTCTTCGCCGCATCCCTTCCCATTGATACAACGTTATAGACACGCAATTCCATTCAAATACCACATGTATATAGTATATACATAAACAAATTGTGATTTGTAAAACTTAAAATATTTATAACGGCAGTTCACTTCGCAGTAAACTAGTTTTCGACATTTTGCGGTGACTTTATTTTCGCGGTATGGCAGCATTATTACTACGGTATATACATGTACTATACAGAAATTTCATGGTGTGTAAAAAATCAGAGTTTAAAGGATGACTGGCGTAATGGCCGCCAAAGTTTGACCCCTACCAAAAGGGGGCGCTGCAATTTCTGCACCCAACTGAACCAAAAGCATGTAAAATGTGTTCAACTAGCGCCATCTGTTCCCCGTGGTCGATACGAGAACCACATTTTTTCACTGCATAACACCATTCTGGGTGGTGGTTTCACTCCAGGTCATTCCACCAGTTACACAAATTACTAATTTTGTACGCGACTGCGCAGTTCTATATCAAGATCTTGATAGAAAAACGTTCCATTTGCGCAACTTACCTTAAAATGAAACTCTAGACTAACGAGAAACGGGAAACTGACTGCTTGCAAAATCCTTTTCTCGTTTAACGTGTGTTCAACTTGCTTCAATTTCACCACCTGAATAGAAGCAAGAATAGACAAGAAACAAAGATGCATCAGACATGATATAGAAAGCGACGAAACGCAAACGACTCGATTGACGCGACACCTTCGCCAATTTGCATAACAGATGAACGCCATCGATCGAATAACGTCCATCTCGCAAACCCAACACACAAAATGTCCTCACTCAAACAACTCCAAAATCATCATCCATCACCTTTTCAATTATATAAAACAATCTTCCATACACAGCGCATGCACATTGAAAAGAAATTAATACGGCGATCGAAAAAGACATCGTTTCACACTCCCAATACCAGAGGGCGCTCAAATAAAACAATTATTACGCATTTCGTTCGATTTTATTCATCACTAAACATAAAAATACGTTCTGTACAATTCTGTTTTTAAAATATGGACTCAATTTGTACCTGCACAAACTATTACGTTTGCACAAATTTCTCTCCTGTTACCAAGATTGCATATGTAATACAGTTTATAAAGTTCGCCACCTGGTATCGGAAGTGAGAATCATTTTCTCAATACGAGAATTAACCCTAACTGCTGAAACGGCCAATATTACATATAATTACAATCAGTTTATCTTCGTATTTGAAAACGTAAAATAACCAGTATGCCAACTATGCTTACACTTACACCTACATCGAAATGCATGCTCAAAATTTACAGGGTGGTTCAAAAATAACGGACAGGAGGGGGAATTACAAAAAAATATTAATAACTTTTTCCCCCATAATGTTTAAAGCTAATATTGTAGAAGAAAACGTATTGACTATATAGGGAATTTGACTATAAGAGGATTTCCACTGCTTGCTAAAATATAAATAGACTTGGGGAAGATGGAATACAAGGGTCCGTTTATTAGTTTACACTCAAAATACTCATTTTTTGCCAATGACAAAATGTGACGTCAATGCTTTCCTGGGAGGCAAAATGGGGAGGCAAAACAAGATAACAAGATTATGTCGTTTATATTCGGACGACTATTAAGTAGGTTTAGGTTTCGGTTTTCTATCATCGTTTTTCACCACCAAGCATCCATTTACTTTTTGCATGCTACAACCCAAAAAAAAAAATCAATTTTTGACCGAAAATGTGCATTTATTTCTATAATATTGCCAAAGCATTTTGACTAAGTCTACTCTATTCTGATCTCCACTGTAACCTCTATAACCTATAACAAAACAGTCTGTTATTGCAAAATGTCTTATATTTTTTTAATTCTTTAACTTTACTCCATTATCTTTTTTTACATCTTATTTGAAAACCAGTATAGCCACCTTACACTTTATTTTTATTTTATTTATAAAATAGACCTATTTTAAATACAATTAACCTGATATTCAATTAAAAGTTCATTTAACCCCTACAATGGTCTTATACTAGTACAGCTTACCCCATAATTTCTGCATTTGTATCACTGAATTTTCACAATGTTATACTTATCCATTATTTAACATCATGCAGCTGATTTACATGAAGTCTGAAATTTCACAGGAAAAAGAAAAAAAACCTTTCTGAATTTAAATATCGTCGTAAAGGTACTGGGGGGTGCGATAGAAGGGGGGAAGGGTTTGGAGGAAGCAATTTCGGCCATATAAGCTCTAGGTATAGGCCTATACTTTAGTAGAAATCGATGAAAAATGCACACAAGCTTTGCATGCACCCTGCAGTCAAGATAACCAATAAAACCGACAATGACACCCCTTAAATTCGATCAAAAATGGCTGTGTAAGGACCTTTTCCCTACTATACATATACATTATACACAAGATACACACTAGCAACCAATAGGCTTCGTTTTAGGCCTATATACCATTACATAAGAGTAAAAAAAATAATCACACTGACCTTTTGCTTGTCTAAAATCTTCATGGCATAATATTCCTTTTTGCCTTTGTGTTGCACAATCATCACCCTGCCAAAGGACCCAGTGCCCAATGTTTTGATCCTATCAAAATCGTCCAGACCAGCAGTATTCTGAAATCGAAATCATAACAAACAACCACACACAGGAAATTAACAACCGTAAATGGACTATACACCAAACTGCAGAGAAATCTTTCTCACTTTCAACACCAGGTGGCGTTTCGTACATTCCAGTGCCCCACTCTTGATACTACATTACCGACACAAAGACCTCTATTTTAGCTCCATTCCTCTAATCTCATCTCTCAAATATCAAATCAACAGCGTTTTTTCGGTGCGCCACCTGGTGTGAAAATCGAGAAGCATTCCCAGATTCGTTCTCATTGTTATCAACGAATGCAAAGAGCAATAAATCGCTATTTCCCTCAAAAAATTTTGACAACTCGGATAATCGAGTTGCCCCAAAAAGGTCCATTGCTGCAGTGGGCCATTGTATATAAGAGGGGGGGGGGGAGGGGGGAGGGGGCACGGCTGTAAAATAGCAAAGAGATAAAAATTCGACGGTTTGTTTGAGTCACGTGACTCGCTATCGATCGTTTCTGCTCCAACACCAAAAGGTCCTGGTACTTTAAATAAGAAAAAAAAATGCTAAGAAAAGAACACAATGGACCAATAGACTGCAGCTTGTTCACTTCCTTTTCATCCAGCTCCAACAAAAAGTCATCGTATAAAAGCATAAATTCATTAATTAAACCTTCTTTATGCTCGCAGTATGATAAAACGCTTCAAATAATTTACATATTCATTCATCAAATTGCAGCCGCGGCCACAATTCAAGGACGGCCACTAAAACCAGTAACAACTCACCATTTGCTACAATGTCTCAAGTAAATTCTACATTCTTCCCACACCAGATAGCGCACCCAACCTCCACTCGTTAATCAACAGCGTTTTCGATGCGCCACCTGGTTTCGATACCGTGAACCATTTTCTCGTTTTTACTTTTTTGTACTATATACTGTAAATTGGGGAGTGGAGTATGTGAAAATACCACAGGAAGAAGGTAGAATGACCAAATTAATTAACCACATGTACGGTTTGGGATTTTTGTTTCGTCCCAGCGAAAGCGTGGCTTTACTACCCGAAAGGTAAAACGAATCGCACTCACCGAAGATGGATTCTTCCACTTGTCTTCAAATTCCTCCTTGGCTTTCACCAGGAATTCCCGAACTAAATAGTAAAGAAAGATAGAGTTAATACATGAACGTGTTACTTTATCTGTCGTTCCGCCCTGAGCTCTCCGCAGAACTCTCATCATTGCGGGCCGTTTTCGCTTCGCGGAGCGCAAATCGGATAAAACCATATATGCAACCTTCACATATGCAATGTACCATTACATATCATTAATATTTCATGTTCTAATATACTGAGAACGGCCACGTGTGGCGCTATAACATTTTTCATATATAAACCTGTCAACAGGGTAAATTTTTTTTATTTATCCAGCATTAAGGCATTTCAGATTTGCAATCTTCTACAACAATATTTACTTGTCCCTTCATGCTTGTTACTGATTTTCAAAATGCATTTTATATAACAATTCACCATCGTTATAACGCAAGATGGAGGCGAAAAAATGCGCCGAAAGGGGGAGCTGTTCATCGATTATTTTTGTTCACGTTGCTGCAACAACGTTCCGTCGACGTGGAATCAACGTAACATGGAATTAGGAGAGTCGTTTCCGTTCTTTCTTCATGATCGCAACCGATAAAAACTTTGCTGTATATAGGGCAACAACATAAGAGAAAAACGATAAAATGCGCCCAATTAAACGCCACCTATCGCTGGTAAGTATAAGTAGTAAACGCATAGCATGTTATATAACGTGGTGTTTCAACGAAAACGATCGATGCGGCCGCAAAACCAGCCATATATGGCCCACTGCCTCTAAATATAGCTGCATGCATTTTGCTTAGTATACCAGGGGCCGTCCATAAAGTACGTCCCAACTTTTAGCCCCGCCCCCAACCACCATACCCTACATTCTCAAACTTCAAATTCAACCTTCCAAGTTCGACTTTTCACCAAATTCCCTTCACTTTTCCGGAAGTAACTGCTATATACCCTATGGGCAAGTTTGGGAAAAGTAGTTTCTCACTTCCGACACCAGATGGCGCATTCATTTTTATTTTATTTTTTAAGCAAAGGAGAGAGAAAAAAACTGATATGCATCTCCATTTCGGAACCTACAATCTAAAAATCTGAGTGCATTTTCATTTTCGGTGCGCCATCTAGTGTCGAAAACAGGAAATACATTTTTTTTTCTGGGAAGGAAAACAATTCAAATAACTTGTTACTCATTGCTGTTTCCTGCAACACTCATGCAAGCAAAACAAACTTTATCCTCAAAGAAATGCTTCCTTTTAACAATGTGCATCACTAAAACGTGTCCAGTTATGTTATCACACGAGCTTGACGATTTCACATATAGGTGGCGCTGGTTGGCAAACAATTAGCATGAACCCAGCAGGTGTTAGTTTTCTCAACAGATCTTTAGGTACAACGCTAATAAAAGTCTGACACTTTAAAAGTATATTCTCTTTAAAAAACCAATTCGCTATTACCTATAACGCGCATGCGCAACTGTCTCTACGCCCTCTGGCGGTGGCAGACGCAACTGCAACTCCGTGACTTAGCTTATCCAAATTTCACTGAAATCATCCCAACAGAAACCTCTGTAATTTTCCAAAACTTCAGTTTCTTATTCCGGCACCAGAGGGCGCTCGTGTACGTCGCCAACCGTCAATTGCCTTCGTTATATTGAAGGAAACCAATAACTTTGATCTTGGCAGCCAAGTTGCCTCAAATTGCAAGTTTATTAAAAGTCAGCACTATTCAAGGAGTAATAAAAATTGAAAAAGACCACCAAACCTACTTAGCAAAATTGGCCAACAATGATGGCTTAATTGCGTGAACGGTTACCTGCCTTTTCACACTACATTAAACCACTTAACACACTTTCATTGGTCAGTTGCACTCGTTTCCTTATTACATTAGTGACATCTCTCGGCAACACGCTGCGACAAAACAAGACAAAGTCAAACATTCCCACCAAACCACTATTCAAAATTCAAATAATCTCATTTCAAAAGTTACATTGACAAACCCAATTATTTTTAAGCATTAATCAATTAATTGTATTACAAAATGCAATCATTGAAAAATGCAATTAATTGGAAAAATAAATTAATTTATAAGCACATTCAAAATGCTGCACAATGCCACTTTCCATATACATTTGAAGTTGTTCGCCAAATGAGCATTACAACTTCAAACATTGTTTCTTATTTACCTTTAAAAATATCAGAAAATTGCTTTGATAGATTACACAGTAATTCAAAAGGACAATGTTTCAATCAAATTCCTCCTCTCCCAAAAACTCCAAATTCAGATTTCCGTCCAAAATTTCATCTTTTTCTCCACTGTATATAGCAACTGGAGCCATGTACCCCCCCCCCCTCCTCCTTCCCACCTCCCTCTTCTGTAAATTTCCCAGAGTGTAAATATAGTTTAGAGCAGATCTTGCGGAATAACATGCGGCACCTGACAGGTCTGCTCTGCAGCCACCAGACCGTGCAACCCTGCCTATATCTTCCTACACCAACTAGGCCTAACACCACTTTTTTTTATACATTACACCCAAGGTTGACTCCGCTTAATCGGACCACTACCATTCCAATCATCCTATCTCCCATATATTTTCTTCATTTACAATATCCGAAATATTCTATCCACAAATGAAAGACAAGACACGAATGCGGTGTGTGTCCCATTTAAGCGGAATCCAGCATAAAATCTCAATATGAAGGGAATCTTTTCGGTGCAGAGTGTAACCATAGAGTGTAACTACACGGTCTAACTCACAGTGGGACTCGTTGGTTGCCGAGAGGTCCTGGTAAGGGCCCATAGTGCGAACACCGTACTCCGGTTCCTGCGACGGCTCCTCCTCCTCCTCCTGCTCCGCACCATCACAATTGGCTCCATCTTCACCACCATCACCTTGTTGGTGTCTAGTTTGTGCTGAGGAGGTGGCCCCACAAGCCAGCCCCTCATCTTCCTCTTCCTCCTTCTCCACTTTGCTATAGTACTAACTTCCACTCTGCAAATACCACCTGCACTTTGCCTCCGCTCCCAACTCCGATTCTGATGCTGAAGATACTGAAGATGATGATGAAGAAGAAGAAGAAGAAGAAGATGAAGAGGATGGATCTGTTTTCGGGTCGGGTGTGTGCATCGGGCCACACTGAGTGCTTGACTGCTTGTACGGAGCTGGTAACTGCTACTGCACCACAGCCAATGCCACTGCCAACAGGAACCACCCCAACACCCCACCACCCAAACTCTAACGGAAACCGGAACCGGAACCGGACGACGGATCGATGACGCGAGGCTAGAACAGTATCTAACCTCTCACTCACTCTCACTCCAAACCTCCTTTTTCTCATCACAGGCGTCAACCCAATTTACACCTTACACCACATTTCCACTAGTACTACGTATATACCTGTAACTATAACAACATGCACTAATTATACAACATTTCCCCCGAGTGTATATCCTTATCATACTCCTTTATCCGCTTCTTACACCTCCCTCCGCACACCCCACACACTTGAGCTGGACAAAACACGTTATTAACTCCTAATTACCTCCTTTGTTACTCTCTCTCTTCATTCCACTTATCTCTTATCCAAAATCTCCCCTCCAGTTTGTCTAATTACGTATCTGCTAGAAGTGAAAGAAGAACATTTGCAGCTTAATATTCACGAGGGAATGTGAAATGAGCAAAATGGCGACGAGGGGGAGTTCGTAAATTAGGTTGCTCAATTGCCACTTTAAAATCTTTGTTAAAGCCATACAGGGATGAAATTTATAAAATCATTATTTTTTTTTTATTTATTACAATAAGTTCAGTTAATGAAAAATTCAAAAGTAATTAAACAACTAACGTTATTGCAATTTCTATTCTGATTTAAAATTAGTAGAAAAAATTGCTGTATAAATTACTTTTATTAAATATTTTTTAAACAAGTTATTAATTATAGGTATTATATAATTACTTTTATTATATGTTTTTAAATAAGTGTTTTACGTTATTTTTTTAATATGGCTACTTCATATACTACATCATTAATTATTTCTCTTTGAACATTGTAATTTTATTTAATATAAATATACAGGACTAATCATTACGTACATCGATTTTCCCTTGAAATTTTCATCTGTCTCGAATTAATGTCACAGCATACTTTAAAAAGAAAAACAAAACCTAATTTGACTGAACTAATCCTCGAGTCAACGAATAGTTTTTCTCCATATTCAACAACTTCTCCACATTTTTCAAACATTTCTTCCCTTACATATTTCGCTATTTTCCACCTTCAAATTCATCCCATTTTCCACCCTATAAACACGTGCTTTGCCTCAAACCCCTTTTAAAGCGCCATCTATATTATTATTACTGCAGATGAGAAACACTAAAAATAAATATACAGTGGATAAAACCAAGATAAAACCATCATACAAAATCATTGTTCATCATGCATATGACGTTATTTATATAATCAAATTACATTCTCCAGACATGAAAACATTTGCCGAAACTGAATAATTTAAATATACTTTTGTCATCGGTTGTTTAAATTTCTCAAGGGTGAAAACTTAACAATATACAACACAGCTTAAGCTCTGCAAACAAAGCTTGGCATTTGAAAATAAAACAACACACAATACAAGCAAACAATGTCTAAACAAACAACATTTATTTTACCGTTTCTGTAAAATGATGGGAAAAAACATACCAACTTAACCCTTTCTCAATATTAACTCCATGCAATTTCCGAAACCACTATTCACAAAATAAATCCACCCCTTTCTTTCAGTACATGTATATATAATTTATATTCTATACCCACTTCATTTCCTAGGTATAGGTCCTGTGAGAAATTTGCGTAAAAACATTCACGGCTGTAATAATAAATGAGAAGTTGAGATGAGGGATGGAAAAGCAAAACGAAAATAAAAAAAAAAACTTACACACCAAATTGCCTTTTAAAAACCTGTATCCGAAAATAAATAGGCGAGTCGATCCCTGGACCCGGTTCCGGGAAATGAAACCCAACAACGAAAAAAAGAAACAAATTTTTTAACCCGGCAAATGAAACACATGTGCAGCATAAGGGGACGTTCAAAAACCACGTTCTCTTTTCCATTACATTATAAAAACCAATTTCCCGTTTTGCTATATATACCGTTCATTATATTGTTCATATATCTACCTGCAACAATTTATTTCGTATATTAAACAAGGAATTTGTTTTCTTATTTTAGGTTAAAAAAGCATCAATGGTGCGAATCGTAAAGCGGCCCCTGGAGACTTTTCATCGCTTCACTGCACGTCCCACAGGGGCAACACACACATTTTTTGTTTCTTATTTACCTTTTTACTCGCCTTTTTACAAGAAGACCTCAACTGAAATGCGTGCAACTATTTTTGGAATATGTTTAGCGAAATATCATCACTACAAATAGCTCAATATATAAATCCCATCCTTTTAACTCTCCAATACTATCCATCATGTGTGAATTTATGACATTCGCAACAGATATAAATTACCATGTTGCAATTTCAATCTTCCCACTTCATGTCACATAGCACTGTTAATAAAAACATATTTCCCCATAAATAGCACACGTAAAGAACACACAACAATAAAGAAAACTGCCTGAAAAAAAGCGTAGTTAAATTTAAAAATGTTATGCAAAAACTATAATACTAAATCAATAATTAACTCCTAATATTTAAAATACTCCATTTGTATTTATAAGTTACATACATTCTTTCATATACGTACTATACTATTAAATCCACATGTAGCAACAGTGCATTGTGTTATATTGTACATACTTATTGAAATGAACTGCAACGCCATCTAGCGGACAAAAAGTGAAAAACGTTTATTAAATAAAATTACGTAAATTTGTTGGTTATAGGAAAAACGCATGTTTTCCGGTTATTACGAAGTGCAATAACTTCTTTCAACCCTTGCCCTTCAAGAATAAGAAGTGTTATATATCAGTAGGAGGCGGTAATTCGAAGGTAAATGCGTGCAAGTTGACTGGCTAATTGCTTGTGGAGCGGGTTGCAGAGCGCCAGACAGAGGGCCACCCCTTTCGCCAACGCCCCTCCCCTTTTCCTCCTCCCCCCAAAACGAGCAGAGACTGAAGCGGCTAAAAATAGCACCGCTCCATCGATCTTCCTCCAACCTCAAAAATCCCGGCCAAATACCTAACCACCCCTCCACGCGCATCATCGACTCGTCCTTCCCCGGGAATCTTTCCACAAAGAAAAAACCTCTGCTATCCGACCCGGGTTTTTTCTCTCCTATTTCCAATCGCAAATCCTTATTAAATTCAACGTAAAATCAACGGTAAAATCCGTACAGTGTCGACGTGAACTTCGCCCAACGAGAATCGGCGTCGTTATCCGAAACATTTACTTTGGCATCGCGACGATTTAGGGAAGTGGCGCCACCTGTGATCGAAAACGGGAACTCGCTACTCAACACCAGGAGGTCGCTAAAAATCAACACACGCCCATTTTGCAACCGATACGATATACCGTACCGAATCGAAACCGGTATCTACCAATAAATATCGTATACTAAACTGTTTTTCCGTGTTTTTCCTTACTTAATTCTTCAAAATGGACGCCATTTTGGAATTAAAGTACATCCGTTCCATTTCAACGTTTATTTTAAAGGCGTTTTTTCAAACTTTTAAACATTATATCATCATCCACTCTTGATTATATTCAATAAAGATGGCGTTGCTATTCGAAAACTAACTGCAACCGAAAACGTACAGAAATGACAGAAGTACAGTGGCGCCCTCTGTTGCCAACGAGCATCACCTCTCTACTCGCAATATTTCCTCAAAACTTCCTTCGCAGCGAGGCCATTAAAATGGGATCGAATTAGTACTTTTAAAACTACTACTAAGAATTAAAAATTAATGAGTTACTTTTAGCCTTGCTTTTAGTTAATTAGTAACTGGCAATGACGTCACCAGAGGGCGCTTCGCATGCAAATTAGGCGTCGCCTGAATCAATTAGCGACCGCCAACGGTACAAAGGTTGGCCCTCTTGTCCTCCTTGTTAACAGTTATTAAATAATACAGTATTTAACTTCAATTGTTTCTCCACCACCGACCACGTGACCAAAAATGTCGTTCCAAATTCCATCTCAAGGACAACCACATCGCTTTACATTACTATATTTATATATATTGTCGCCCCACTCAAAAGAACGCTGCACACAATATTATAACAAAACCTGTTGGAAACGTGCGTGTTTGCACCTGAAATCACGTGATCGCAACCTCAAACGCGATCGCTAAAGACGAGCAACGCCAGCGACCAAGTGGCGCCGCGCAGCGGCAACGAGCTTAACTATGCTCACCACATTTTCCATTTTCTTTTCCAAGAAATTCCCAAATTTACAGAAACAATAAACTGCTATTTTATTATTCTATTCTCGCTTGTTACGTTAAAACTCCGAGACCTTTCACTATTTCTTTTCCATTTTCCTTTTACAATTTTCTTTTTAAATTTTTAAATTAAAAGACCAGTTTTTATAGAATAATACTGATAATACAGTTAAAGGTGGACCAATATAAAAGTAAAAACATTTCTTTGTGTGTGAATTGGTCGTGTTTTTTTTTTCCTGCCACTTTCGATTTCTTAGCTGCTTAGAAAACAACGGATGATGACGTCAAAGGAGGCAGCGCCACACGGCGGCTGACGCTGTAATCTCACACTCTTCTTTAATTTCAGAGGTGTCACTTATTCAGGTAAAAGAAATGGTACATTAAAAAACAACCCCCAAAATAAATCGCAGACAACAGTTACATTATTTCAAACGGTTGCCACATGTTAACACGTAAACTTTACTTCCCAAAATAAAACATTTAATAAACTAAGCCTCCATTCGGTGGTTTGGTTGGGTTTTTTTATAGTCAACTCATGGTCGACTGAAAGCAAATGTTGCTTCAGACATTTTAAACATCAACTGCAAACTATTTAGTAATATTCCTTTATAAAATTTCAAAATTTCCACTACTATCAATTCTCTTTCATCATCCTTTTAAGTTAAGAATTAATTGAAATGTAATTACTTAATTTACACGGCTTCACTTATAAGCCAATTAAGTTTGAAAATTATTCAATTCCCCGAATTACAATGCATAAAATAAAAATTACACAAGTTAGTAACAACAACGAAACACATATCATTATGAAATCGAAAACACACAGCGAAATACAATTAAATTGCAATTACTTCCATGTTATCTGCTTTTAAAAACCTGGCACCATTATCACACACACACACGTTCCGAAACCGGAAACATCTTAATTTGTGACGTCATCTGCTCTTCCCATTGCATTAAAAAAACGCCATAGGCCTATATATAGTTATTATTCCATCCCTATTTATATCCCAAGTATTACGCAAAGTGAATCTAATATAACACATTTAATCCCACTCGATTGTTAGTAATGGCCCGAGAAAAAAAAATAACGTTAAAGATGGCTGCCAAAATAAGCCACTTATGCAGCGCCACGCAGCGAGCGAATTATGTAACCATTCAAATTACACTAAGGTAACCTGCAGAGTGTACAAAACATAAAGAACCTTCTCCATTCACCATAATCATTACATGCGAAGCTGAATTACTGGCTGAATAAATGTGGTTCGAAAATACTCCAGCAGGGGTAAAAGTGGCGCTGCTCTCATTTATCGAATGTTATTACATTACTATAGAAACTACATAACATATATGCCATAATATTCTTATTTATAATTCATATTTATAATTCATATTAAAACAATATTCACATTCTCGCGATGATCGCAGCGCCACACTTTCCCTATATTATCCCCTGGTGGCGAAATTTCAAAATATTTTTCAGAAATTTATATACAAATCGCTTCACTTATCCGATTAACATGTCCTACATCATCTACTTTAAATATTGTATTAAGAATGTTGGTATGAATATTCGGCTACACTTTCCGCAGAGCAGTTCGCGCGTGGAATCGGTTACCAAGTAAATTTAGTTTTAAGCAGCTAGAAATTAGCCTAAAAAATTAGGATAAATTCAGGATGCTAAGGCAACCATGTTGGGTCACTGGGAAGCTTATTGTTGCCCAACTATTTCATTGCACAAAAAAAAAAAATCAGAAAAATCATACAACTGCATGACTGTGTATAGTTTTCCGCGGAACATCGCGTAGTCTCCGCGCAACATGCAAGAAGTTGTGCATATGTTCCAACCAATGTTGGAACGATGAAAACAGGAACAGATGAACGATGAAAGCCCATCGGTTGCCATGGAATCTCCACCATGATGGAAAAATCGCCACCTACATCATTACGCCAGGTTTCCGCGTCAAGTAAACCGCCATCACAAAACCTTATTCCACGCTATACTATTTAATCTAAAAATCCACCATTTCCCTATCTTATATCCATTACAACTTCTGCCCAACATCATACGAAACAAGATTGTCTTAAACGACTTCTTGGACCGATTCAACTTGCGGCCACCGATGGGTACGAGGCATACTATCCACCGAAACCAAATTTAGGACCACCTTGTAAACTTTGCATTCACTGCACACAGAATCCGGTTAATTTACCTAACGATAAAACAGAGTTCCAACTTTTAATCATCATCACGAAGCCCCTTAAAAGCCACAAACACCGGGCTTTTGAATCGCGCACAGTTCGGCCATCTTTCTTGTTCGTGCTTTATTGACGAGCTTGGATCGATAAAACCGATAAACCCTAAAATAAACCAAAATTATACGCACCAGAAAAGCTTCTTGCTCCACTCAAAAAACCAAACCAAACCTCAGCAAAGCAAAAACCTAACGAGTGAATCGAACCAGACTCGCGCTGTCCAATCTCCTCCGTATCCACCTAACCGTACCACCGCCACCAATACCAAACCACTCCTATCTTGGAATTGTCTGTCTTGAAGACGTTTCCATTCACTCTGGACATCACTTGACCCACACAAAACCTTAACAGATAACGTCCAGCCACCAGAAGGTGGACATCGACCATCAACCCGCACGCGTTCCAAGATGCCTGAAAACTCTCCGGTCAAGACACAAAAACTATCTAGCAAACCCACAAAGAAATATGCTTTTCTTACATCATTTCCTTCATTCCATAGTGTACAGGATCAACTGATCAGACATTTGGATCATCTACCATCACCGGCTTCCACCCGGTAACCGTTGCCTAGCGTAGTACGTCACGCGGACATCACATAAAAACCTGTTAGTAGCATCAAATGCAACCTTCCATCACCATTAAGAGCTAGTATCATATAAAACTATATGAAACATATTAAACCCAACAGGACAATGATGTTCCCATCTTATCCAAGAACCTGATGTGAGGCACCACCGCGGCAACTTTCCGGTCAGAAGTTTACTTTACTCGGTACACTGTTGCTTTTCGGCCCACATCATCAACCTCCCCAACACCTTATCTTGGTTATTATTTCCAATATCTTATCTTGGGCCGTTTCAGCAGCACATTGGATCAATATTGAATAACCTACGGCTCGTGTCTCTCTCTCTCTCTCTCGCCTTCAACCTCGATGACAACCAGGACGTTCACCATCATCATCACCATCATCATAATTCAAACGAATGCGTGCTTCTCTTCTTTTTCCCCACCTCACACCGATGAAATATCAAAGAGGAAATGTACAGAGTTGAGTGAAAGACAGACAGAGAGAGAAGAATGGAAAATGTCACAATGCCACCACCACCACCTTCCATCCCCGAAAAGACAAACCGCACCAGGAAGAGGGAAAAAATATTCTCTGCACGACATCCACAGGTAAAACACACGTACACAAAAACCCCACAAAACCAACCAACAAACCATTGTCAAGCTCCGAAATCACTAGCAAAAACCATCACCGATGGCCACCGGTCAAACCGCAACATCGATTGGTCGGATGCCTGCCGCAAGCAACCTTAGACTTCTACTATCCTATATTTAACAATACCTGGAAATATACAGTATATATTCTAATAAATATTGCAACGTTTCATTGGCATCGAGCCGAACAACGTGACCCAAACCTCCATCTTCCTCAATAATAAACAATACAATAACTGAATGATGCATTGTTAGAATCTTTTAACTATTCCACCGGAAGGATTCCACGCGTTCGACTCCAAGACTCAATATTTTACATCTTATTTGATATTAGCTCTGATATTAGGGTGGATTCCGACTGTAAAATGCAACATAGATGGCGCTAGTTTGTTCTTTTCTCCCATCAGATAAAACTGTTCGCTAGAAACCCAAAGTGGTCGATTAGCGTATTACAATATCAAACCAGTACATTTGAAATCCAGCCAAGATGCATTCGCTCTATCATTTAAATCTTTTTAGTGCTGTTATCCATCATTCACAGGTGAATGCATGAATGCATCTTGGACAATACTCTCCACTGACTTCTCCACAACAAAAATCTCCGAATCGTTCAATCGGAGTGCTTCTGTTCCAACTACACAATAAATCTCATATTCCTTAACATTCTTCTAATATAATCCTTCAAATACTTAAATGTTTCTAAAAACAAGTGCTGGAACTAATGCTGCAAGAACCTCCTTGGATTTCCCACATAACGCGGAAGATCTTGTCGCGATACTACGGCACGACAAATCACGCGGATACCCACATTTGTTACAATTCAATTTAATCTTGGTGCTTCCTGTCTTCACTTCCTCCAAATCTACCCATATAGACCCTATTGGGAACTATTAGCAACTAACAATACAGTCCAGGACCACGTAATAATCTTGGACTGGGTGAAGGTGCCACGTCTCGCAACTTTCCACGGTTGCCCTTCCTCATCTGCTCCGACAGCATTTGATTCCTCAATATTGTCTGTAGCACGAATTGGAGGTCAAGGGCGTCAAAGAATCGATCGGTGCTACACTGGGACCGCCAGGACCACCGCGCAGTACTCCTGCACGTGCCAGGACCAAAACCATCCTTTAGCACTACGTATCCCTAATATCCGTGGAAACCAGGACCCAGCAAACCTAACTGCACTGTTCCAGTACCACACCACCTTCACCTCCTCCAGCTCTTCTCTATTCTCTCATTCTATCCCAGCCTCACGACCAACATGGAGACCGTATTGATTGACCGCTCAGCGGAGTGAACCGACCGAGCCAAATCCCAACTCCCACTATACCGAGAATCTATTTATAAATTACCAGGCTCTCGCACAAACGCTCCAATATGCTGACATAGCCATCGAATAAAACCATAGTGAACGCCTGAAGGCTGCCATCCAACTTTACGTACACCGGCAAACCTTGCGCATCATCGTTCCAGTTGCCGCGTATCAAGACGAAGAAACCTCAAACATCAGATCACAAAGCACATTCTTCCTTTCCTTCCAAGTCAAGTCAAGTCCCACAATCCCAACAAGAACCTACCTAGGGGATAACCGAAGGACCGGGGACCGCGGCTCGTGAAAAGAAGCATCCGCGGTGCGGCACACACATTGTGGCCGGTCAATTAGAGGACGAGATCCAAATTGATCCATCGATCGATGCAGTCAGTCAGCTCAGACATCACGACCCATGATGGTTGCAGATGACCAAGACAAAAGGTGGCAGAGCGACGAGTAAGAAGAAAGAAGAAGCCTTCGACTTGCAGCAACCAATCGCGTGGGGATTCGCTGTTGCCGACTTCGCTTATATTCCTATTGATCCGTTTGGCTCCCAATTTACATTCAATACCTTTTCTGTCTCTCTTAATACCGAAACGCTACACAATGTCCCACAATGTCCATCTACATCTGCGCCACTCCCAACGGTCACAGTCCAACTTTCCCCTGTGGCTTCACCACTACTACTTCTACTACACTCTGGCACTTTCATTCCAACTACTTTTCATCATGTACATATACCATCTAAAAAGATACAAATCCCAAAAAGAAGTTTGCTACATGATCTAGGGACCTTACTTCTTCCACGGTCATACACCATCTTCTAAATTAACAGCCAATCAGACCAAGGAATACACCAAATCATGTGGTCTTGCTTGGTGCAATGTCCTTTGTAAATACTCCAGTGGGTTGAAACTTTCCAAAGTGTTTATTTAAGCAAGTGTGGAAATTTTCCAATGCAATTGTCCTTTTTTTTAACCATCACAGTTGAGTTGCACACCTTCCCCACACGTAACTGGAGGAAACAACCTTGTTTTCGTCCTGCTGCTGCTTCTGTGACATCTTGTCACGCAGGTTACCTTCTAACGACCTTATCATTAACTTCTTTCTTGTTGTCTTACTACACACAAACTCCTAACTGGTTTCTCAAGAGGAAGAAGTTGATGTTTCTTTCTGTACGGTGTCCACTTGCATGTCCTCACATCCATCTTGCAACCTTGTCCATGTGCTCTTCTTCCATCATGTTGATTCCTGAGATATATTTCCAGTTGAATCTTGCAAATGGAAATGCATTTTTTAGCACGTTCATTGCATAATGTTTTTGCAGAGGATGAGATGAAAGCAGCCAGTTTGCAAAAACAGCTGTTCGGCTGTCAAATGATGCAAAGTTTTGTGCTCTTGGCTGCCAAATTATCGATCGCTAGCATCCTTTAATCCCATCTCATGAAATAAAAACAGTTAACTGCTGCAAGGAAATTGGGAAATGGCCACAGCTCTGGATACAATCAATGAACGTGCAACAAGAACAGAGATTCTATGCAAAGTTGAAACTGAAAATCTCCAAATTCTGTCTTTATACAACATCAAGTTTCGCGTGACACACCATTTTTCTCTTATTATTTTTAACTCAAATAAATTTCAACTATAAACAGTATGTCTGTCCTAGAACATGGTGCCAATAACCGGTTCTTTTTCACTTTCCTTGAAACCTTGTTGAAACCAACCCAGTAAACATACATTTTTCAGCTGGGAAAGAAAATGCCAACTGATTTGTTAAAAATAATAAATATTTTGTGTGCAAAAACTGGTTTATGTGAAATGGTAAAAAAGGCATCACATCCTTGATCCTTCTCAACATTTAGTTTCATTTGTATTTTTCCTAATGTGTTTCAAAATGTTTACTGCAACACGGAAAATTCAATAACACACACAAATAAATTAAAAACTCAACCTTGCACAAGGGGGAAAAACGCACAAAATAAATCACTACTTGATTTTGCCTTCAACATGTCCAATATAATAACTGCACTTTCTATCTGCTCTAATTATTCTGCTGCATTTTCGCATTTACATTTATAATCTCTGAAGCGCAGATTCTAAAAAAAATAATTGCAAAACCCAACCGTATCATTAACCTCTTTCAAAAACAGTTTCATCCATACATATTTCAACAATGTAAATAATTAAACGCTGGATAACACGCCAGAATTGGATTTCTAATCCGAGTTTGTCCAACAGCTGCATCGCATGCAAAATTATTACGCAACCTTCGGGCCAAAACAGCAATTTTGCCAATAATATTCCCAACACGATCGGATTACAATATAGAAAAATAACTCAAAACGGCCACACCCACGACTTGGCCAAGCTTAAAAATATTATTCCTATTCCCACACAGATAGAGACGGAGAGAATAGAAGCATAAAAGCAGCAGACCTCATAATAAGCCTACTACATTTTCGGATCGTCGATTGGAGTAGGCCATGGAGGGGAGGGGGGAGTAAAAGAGAATTTTTGCAGGGGAAAAACTCACCATTTTCGGCGGGATCTCCCTTCTTGGCAGTCGCCGCATTGCCCATGATCGATGCGTTGTGTGAATGATATCTTAACAGCCAAACGACCCAATCCAATCCACACGGATGCCTTAACGAGGCCGGCTCAACAAAAAAAGGGCGCACAAATCGCGCCCAGTCGGACGAACGCGCCGTCGAACGTCGAGCCGAACGCCGCGCTGACGTCACACGTTCGAAAAACTAGCCTCCTCCACCCAGGCCTCTTTTCTCTCTTTATCACGTTTTTGACGGTCTTCGATGAGCGATGACCGCTGCTGCCCACTGCCAAAGTCCGCACGACGATCGCATAAGTACGCAGTGCGGGAAGATCTTTTCTCGACGTTTCACACCGTTTTTCTGTTTCCACCAAACGAGACGGACTAGCGGCGAGGAAAAAGCTAGCCTTCAACGCAGCCAACCGTCATGGCGGCCGGCAATAAGCCCAACTCCAACTCGAATCAACATGACAATTTTTCCTGCCCGCACAAACACTTTCCCAGTTGGTCACCTTTCCCTTCTGTCTCTCTCGCCCTCTTTCCAGCACGCATCCACGACGGCAATCGGCATCCGTCTCCGAGCCAACGAGATTTCCGATATTTTATGATTACGGCGCTGCGGCATTCGGCCGTTCGCCGACCTATTCCGAGCTGAACTCTATGCTCTCCTCTCTCGGGCGGCATGGAAACCGAACGCGCTCGGGAAACTTCGGCATCATTCGGGGGAGCGCGGAACAAGAAATACGGAGAAGCGCGCCGCCTGGCGGCGAACGGGGGGAACGACGGAAACCGGTTCAAGAGCGCGATTTATTGAGGGCATCGATCGATCGATAACCAAAATGCCAATTATAATTTATTATTACCATGAGGCCTTCACCTCTGTAGGCCGTTGTTGCATAATAAACATGCGTTTTCTGTTTTTAAATGCACAAGTTTGAAAATGAGTTATTTCATGGTGCGTCGTTTAAATTGCTGAAATTCCTTTTAAAAAGTGAAATAAAAAATTTGTTGGTGTTTGGAATGTCGTTAAAAACATTGTTAAAAACAAAAGATTACACATTTTAATTCGCTTTTGCCTGGGAAAAAAATAAGAAGTGATGCTTTCTTATCAGCAATTCCAGTGCTTGCAAGTTTGTTGCGTGCAGCAGATTGCTATGCAATATCTTAATGTATATCTTATGGGAGATATTGCAGATGAACATTATTGCAAGCAATATAATTGCGAAAGTGAAACTTGATTTTTGAAACAATTTAAAAACGTGCATATCTTTGGTCAATGTAAAGTATGCAACAAACTTATGTGGCATTAAAACACTTTTTAAGGTAACATATCAATTTCCAGTTTAAAATAGCATACAATTTCTTTTACATTTGCAATATATTCAAACTTGCGAAAAACAATACGTACTTATAACAAAAGCTGGCAAACAAAATAAAAATAACGCATATTTTTAAAAACACGTCGTCCCAAAAAATAAGAATTTCCCAATTCTTCAAAATACGTTTGAAATATTCATGTTTGCTCAATGAAAATGTTGCGCGCACACCGGAAATGACGTCATCTCTACTGGGTTTTGAAAACTGAATATCGAATTCCTGCATTTGGAATGCGCAAACTTTTGCCAATTGCTTATTTTTGTTAACCAGTATTACGATAAGGATTATATAGTTATCCCACCTAATTTATTTGTCTATTATTATATAAGCTCACGAGCAAATAATGGAAATGACAATTGGAACGAATTTCAGCAATCGCAAAAAGAAAAAGGCAAACACAAAGAAAGAGAAATCACAAATTCAAATCTCAAGGGATAAATATTTTTGTCACGCGTTCAAAAAGGAAACTGTCATAATGTGGGAGTGAATTGTCCTTGAAAGTCTTTCCAAAGGTTTCCACACGCAAAATCATAACAAAACTGGATAGAAATGCGCTGTATAACAGTGAACAATGTCATCACGTACATTTTAAACTACAGAACGATGCAACTGGCGCCATCTATGAGCGAGCGAATCAACTACGCCTATTGATAATGAAAACAATTGTTTCGTCAAGCGGACGAACGCCATCTTACGACTAAATTAGGAAACACCAATACATGAATGGAATAAACATTTCCTAATTTAAAAACTCTTATTAAATTGGCTACAAATAACATTTGTGACGTTTTTTAAATCGCATATTTAAATAGCCTTCCCATATATTATATTTGAAATAGAAAAACAGGTAATTTGCTATATTTTCTTAATTTAAACGGATATAACAGCCATTTTATCAAAGCTATGTCTTCTTATCTCTGAAATTCATTGAGTTTCAAATGATAAGTTTAAAGGTAACTTATGTGTAAATGGAGAAGATAACCTTGTTACATTCCAGGACAAAAAAAAATGTTTTCCTGACAAGCCCCTCCCCTTTTTCTCCCCTCCCCAAATCCATACGTCACAAAATGAAATTATCTTCCAAGTTTGCAATCGCAAAGTTCTGCCACTATTTCCTGTATTAAATTCTTAATATTTTATCCCACGACTTTCCTATTATTCTCCATGTTTTCCAGGTAATTTGAAGCCTGGAGTTTGTAAAAATAACTGTAACTAACTAAAAAAGTGTGCAGTGTGATTTGTTGGCAAACGAATTGTGACAAGGGTGTCACTACCATCAATCGCCACCAGAGGCGCGCACGTCGCTCAACGCCGCCATTACTAAGCATCACCATTTATCACTTTATCATATATAATTATAAAACCTCCATGCAAAAACGGCAAATTACATTCTACATGCATTCAACTTCTGTTATTTTCGCTCCACCACATGTGTCACTCATTATAACATTTGTCCCAGCGTAAGAATGGCCCTGTCCTAACATGATTTTCATTCATTTCATACTACATTAAAAGCTCATTTATCTTTTGCAATGACAAGAACTTAAAGGGTGAAATGTGAAGTGTTTTAAATGTAATTAGGAGGTTGTGTTATAATGAAAAGAAGTGTAATATTAAACTCTATAATAGAGTTTGATATGTACAGGGCTGCATACACATACGTACATCTGATCAAGGGAACAGAGGCACTGGGAGGTCCTTTGCCGCACCGGTTGCCCGCGGACACCCGGAACTCGTACGAGGAGTCATCACGCAATGACCCCACCGTGGCACTGGTGTCGGCTCCGGACAACTGCACCGACACCGACAACCACACTTTGAGCCTGGAGTCTTTCTTCTCCAAGTGGTAAGAAGTGATATGAAGTCCTCCGTCGGACTCCGGCGGCTTCCAGGTCAGCCGCACCCAATCGTCACCCTGCTCCGTGATCTCAGGTTGTCCAGGGCATCCGGGGGTAGCTGTTCATATCCCAACATTTCCATTTCAAATCACCAAGCTAAGCTACTATACGGGACATGGATGCATCTGGAGGCCCTCGAGAGACAAAGATTACGTTTGGCATTGACGGCATGCAGACGCCGCGGCTATTTTCATACGCGCCATGCTCCTACCAATTCCATTAATCTCATTATAGCGTTACAGTTTAAAATAAGCAACACTTGTTTCGTGTTTTACGTGGCCAGTGCATAGTCACAAACTCGTACCAGGGTACATACATAAGATGGGACAGAGGGGAGGAGTTTTCATTTCGCAGCCTGGAATGCAATTCAAGCGCACGAATGCAGTAAAAACAAAAGCATAAAACAACAGCATCAGTGCTGTTATTTAAAGAGTGAATACTTCTCAAGAAGTATTGGTTTACTTGTTGTCAGGTCGTAAAAGAAAAGTGCTTTTATATAGTGTCACCTCTATTCCGAGATGCGCGATACGAGTACGCGCTTCGCCGCTTTCACGATACAATGCAATCTGCTCGTGTAATTAATGGTTTTGTCCAAAATTTGTGCAAGGATCGGAACGATCATTTGGGAACATCTCTCATGCAAGTGTTGAGAAACATTCAAAACCTTTATACCTACGGTGCACATCTACGGCATGCGCAACGCGTGCAGAAGCAGCAACACGCGTACCGTTCATTTCCCCCAAAATCACAATATAATTATACGTACTAAATAGTAAAAAGTGAAAGGTTAAAGTTGAAATACTCACAGAAAGACACCCTTCTGATGTTAACATTCTTCATTTCAGTCGTAACCGGAGGTTGATGGGTTTGTCCCAGAACCGGTAATGGCTCAATGTTGTCAATATACCGGTACTCAGGTTTAGGATGGTGTTTCTGGGGTTGTTTGTCCTTTTGGGGAATGATGCTCACTTTCGAAGCAACAGTACCATTCGCGTTGGCTGGTGTCGGTGATGATGATGGAACTGGGATGCGGTTTCCTCCGCTAGGTCTTCGGTTGGCGGTGTTCGCTGTGTCCCGCCCCACTCCCATATTCTCATCGACTACAGGAGCCGGGGGTTTGGTTTGGGAATTAGCATGGGGAGGCAATGTTGGTGCATGTTGACTGGATGGCCGTGGTTGTGGTGGCAGTGACAGTACGGGGTAGACAAAGTCTACGTCCGGGTTCCTCGAGTAAGTCGCGTTCTGCTGCTGCGATAGGTCCGATGCACCGGTCTTTGTTTGAGGTGCTGAGTGAAGAGAATAAGAGAAGGTTTTGAGGAAGCAAAAAATAGGTTTTATAATTCGGTGACGAGCCTGGGCCACTATCAACCGAATATATTTTTGGGTGCACCTCAGCGGTGCGCTGTGCACGCGTGCTCCTTGTTTGCCGCAACATCACTCAAACACTATTTTGAAGTGCCTCCAAAATCTTAATTTGTTGACTGTATAACTAATTCAACAGCAAACTCGTTTTTAAAAGCCGCTTCTAATCATAAGGCTAATTATAAAAGACAGTTAATACTCAATATGAAAAACACTTTAGAAGCTTGCGCATACGGGGCCCATTATATTACGTATAAAAATACATTAATAATTTTCCAAATTAAAATAATACTTTTCTACACATTGATATAAGATATAATACACAATTCAATCTGACTAAACGATAAATAAATATTTGCAACCGAATTGTTAAAATTACTCCGCGGCTCCGTTCACGCGTCTCGAATTAAAATGCACTATTTTTAATATATTTTTCACAGGACCTAAAAATATACCCTACTGTTCAAAGCACTTTGTAATTGTATATCAGCTGATTTTAACTTGTATTAAATAAACAGATTTTAGTCCATGCGCAACAATGTAAATCGATAATATCCGGTTATTACCCTTTGTTCATTTCTTTTCCCAAATGGTTCTTCTATTGATCACATTTTATCTAACTTCTGCATTTAATCCATTTTAAACACACCTACAGTCCAAAGTCAGAATAATTTTAAGAGTGCTTTCACGTCTCATTATCATGGATATCCTATCAACCTCTCAAGATCTTACACGCTAAGTACAAATCCACCTCCACGTCTAAAATTTGACGCAAACTTCTGATACAGATCATCGCATCGCATTTGACAGTATAACTTTTCCAAACGAATCGATAAAAGTAAAACTGTCAGTTGGGAATAATTGACTTCATCTTATACGCGAAATGGAAGAAGCGAGACGCAACGATAACGTGTCGCGAACCGCCGCAATTTTAACGTATATCTCCAACATGGCTTTTCCGGACGCGGTTGTTGCAAACAGCACTGGCTTTAGATAAATGCAACATTATCTTCAAAACTTGGAAACACAGTGTGCACATAAACCAGATAAAAAGTATCCGTAAATTCAAAGAAATGGAGTCGCGCGGTCCGAATAACGCGGTACGCGATGCCAATTAAGGATGTCTATTATGATGGAATTAATTATACAGCAGAAACTGGATGATGGTCAGGCACAATATGCTCACCTGATGGTTTGAATTCCGACTTCTTTCTCGTAAAGAACCTTAGCAACATGTTTGCGGTGGTTATTCAGCGGCACGGTGACGCGTTCCTCGCCGCGCTGTACTTTCTCGCTGCAAGACAAACAGGATATACTTGTGATATAGTCCAAACGGAAAAATTCACGGAATAAATGTCGAGTTGGTTCAACTCGTAACTGCAATCAGGATACTGACTGGCTGATCAATCTGTCTTTGACGTCTATGGCAAAGTCCACTTTTTCTATAGTCCCACCCATTTCAGTATACATTTATGACCTGACAACTGTATATCAATCACTGTACTCGTTATCAAATCATCGTTACAAATTGAGCAATTATACCATACAGATATTCGAGATTCAATGAGAATAAGCGTTTCCTTGCCACGCCTTCCACTTACAATTTCATGTAAACAATCAAATTGATTCAATTTTACAACAGTTCGATCATTTTCTGTATTTTACTATTACAAATTTTTCAACAAAATTATGAATTGATAAAACAATCAATTCCATGTATGATTAAATAATATGTATAAGTATAATCTGTCTAATTAAGTTAATACTATAGGAAGTATTAATTGAGTGTACCATAAGAAAAATTATCAATGAAATAATGTGAACTGACACGGTTTTTTAAGGTACCATAAATGATCTATGGAAACAACACAAATTAATTAATGTATAACATATTTATATCCGGATAGATTATACCAATTTACATAATGAAATGTGGATCGACCATTGAAATGTTTGACATAGGTATTACATAGTATAGGAGAAATTGCTAGTCATTGCCTAGCATCAATTAATGACCCAAGTAGCCCCTAGATGGCGCCACTACTCACAATTCCGCATCATCGGCAAGACTCCAATGCGGCTACATCATTGTTGTCATCCGTGATCTTCCTTCAATCGGCGATCACCGCATTTCTGGTAAATCAAATCAATAGGTGAATTTCTTATTCTTATAAATACTCTTCCATCGTGGTGAACTCGGCTTGGAAAATTATAGCGTGACTAATTCATTATTTCTGTTAGAAAATTTCACCTCAACTGCCATGACTAGCACAAGGAAACTTCACGTTGCATTTTTGCACCTGGACCTTGGAATCGGTGGAGCCGAAAGACTTGTGGTCGATGCTGCCCTCGCACTCCAATCTCGAGGACACCACGTGCGAATTTTGACCGCTCATCACGACCCAGCGCATTGTTTTACCGAAACGAGGGACGGAACTTTGTCAGTGACGTCGTTGGGCGACTGGCTTCCTCGTTCCATCGCCGGCCGCTGCGTGGCGCTCTGCGCCTACATTCGAATGATCTACGTCGCATTTTACTTGGCGTTTTTCCTTCGTCAGAAAATCGATGTCATTTTCTGCGATCAAGTATCTGCATCCGTGGCCGTCATTCGCGTTCTGACCAGTGCAAAAGTATTATTTTACTGCCATTTCCCCGATCAGCTTCTCACTAAACGAACTACGGCGTTAAAGCGCTTCTACCGAGCGCCGTTAGATTGGTTTGAGGAGAAAACAACCGGATGGGCGCACGTCATTCTTGTCAACAGCAATTTCACTTGTAACCTGCTGTTATATATGTTAATCAACAGCACGTTTGTGCTTCATAATGCAAAATTTAACAATGTGTATTTGTATTGCAGCCGGTGTATTCCAGGCAACATTTACATCTCTGAACGTTGAACCCAAAGTCCTGTACCCATGTGTACCATTCCCTTCATGTCCTCCACCTTCAGAAGATGATGACGACACTCGCTTTGAAGGCTGCGATACTCTTTACTTATCCATCAATCGATACGAAAGGAAGAAGAACATCAAGCTGGCCATCGAAGCCCTGGGTTAGAAAGTTGCGATGAGATTTATCATTACGGACCATCAAAACATTATCTAAAATGCACCATTTTTTACCATGACTCCTGTAGCACTGCTGCGTAACCGTGTAAGTGATGACGATTGGAAGAAGATCCATCTGGTGGTAGCCGGAGGTTACGACGAACGAGTGATGGAGAACGTTGAGCACCTATCGGAGCTGCGCCGAGCCGCCGAAGACCTCCGCGTACAGGACCACGTCACTTTCCTCCGGTCCGTGAGCGACGACCGAAAGAGGTTGTTGCTGGACAGGTGCACCGCGCTTCTGTACACCCCAGACAGAGAACATTTCGGCATCGTACCCGTGGAAGCGATGGCTGCCGGAAGACCGGTGGTGGCGGTCGCCAGCGGAGGACCGATGGAGACCGTGGTAGATGGCATCACGGGATACCTGGTGGACCCAGATGCCGAACAGTTCGCCGAGAAGATGGCGTCATTTGTGGGTGAAGATGGTAAGAAGCTGATGAACGAAATGTCCAAGGAGGCTGTTGACCACGTCAGACGCAACTTCGGCTTTGAGAGTTTTGCGGACAGGCTTCAAAATATTGTTATCACTCTGGCAAATCTAAAATAGAATTGTGTGTGCGGAAAGCAACAAAACAATAAATAGCCGTATAAATGTATTATGATCACAGAAATGTATTTTTATTTCATGTCCTTTACATTACATGGCACCTTCTGGAGACCAATTTTACATGGCGCCATCTAGCGACCAACTCGTGCGAAACGTTGGCTCCCGCGTAAAATTATTCTACCGCCTGAACCCCTCCTTTCCCTTCCCTACTGAATGGACTAATCCGCTTCCCGCCATCCATCGTAGCGCGGGAACGATTGAAACCGTAGCCCTAGCCTCCGTGTAGGCCTCGCGTAGCCTCCCATCCGGGTTTCAACCAGTCATTGCGAGGCGCCGCCGCAGGCGACCAATCAGCGCTCTCCCTTTTCAAACTCAGCTCGTCCTTTGTCCCGACCGTTTTACGAGAAATCGTAAACGTGCGAAGCGAGAGGGAAACGTCTACTACGTGCTTTCTGCGAGGTTTTACAACGTGCTCGATTCGGATTAACCTTCGGGAAATATCGGCGAACGACGGTTATCCGCACCAAGAAACGCTATGCGACGTTGAACTGGCGCCATGTTGAACCGGCCGTCTGCTTCGAGCGAGTGAAAAAACGTTCGAAAAACCGTTACCGTTTTTAGGCCTAACCGAGGGGGTGCGATAGACAGCCATGGATTCTCACTTGTTTTGCGACACGGACTGCTTTTCCCTCCAAGAAATGATCGAAAGGGACATGAGGTCACCTTTCGATCCTGTCCTCGGAGTGGTGCAAGATTTGGATTTGGATCCCGCCGATTGCGACGACGATTACTGCCATTTCCCGCCCAATCGCTCTTCGTTGCCGTGCGTCGTCAACGACCAAGATTCCATCGATTCTTTCGACAATCTCCAACTGCGAGCAGGTACTTCGCATTTCACGTGGTTCCCCGGTTCGGCGGCGGGCACCGTTTCCGTTTCGGACGTTGAAAACTCGGTTTGCGCCACGACCGTCATCGTCAACCCGCACGCCGCCATGCCACAACTACAACCTCAAAGTAGTACCCTTCTGACAAGAAAATCCACTTCGCCGTCTTCGTCATCGTCGTCTTCTTCGGATGCGCCCTGCGTCGAGGATAATCTCGTTACCGTTGCCAATAGAAACGCGCTCGCCGAGGCGTTGGCGTCCGTTGCTAGGCACCATCGCCAACATAAACGCCAAAAAGTGCAACATCGACGGCGACACAGTGACGTCACAGAGGACGATTCCGATTCGTCGCCTCCTCCGACGCCAACTCCGCGGATCAAAGCGCCGTCGTCGGCCGCTCGGGTGAAGCGGGAGCCGAAAGCGAAGGCGCGAAAACTTGAAGGTGGTGGTGTGACGTACGGTGGTGGAGTTGAGAGTGGGGTACCTGGAGACAGTGATGACGTCAAGGCGTACCCGAAACCAACGTATTCCTACAGTTGTCTTATAGCGATGGCGTTAAAAAACAGTAGTACTGGTTGTTTACCTGTCAGCGAAATATATAGCTTCATGACGTGGGTATTTTTCCGTACTCCATGAGGGTTGGCAAAAGAAAAAAACATTGTCGCCCATAAGGGGTGATCCATTTTCTTTGTCAATCCTAGTGTGCAATGTTGTTCACATTTCATTTACAATTTTCCTTATAATTTTCAGTGAAAATTTCCCCTACTTCAAGACAGCACCGCACGGATGGAAGGTAAGAAAGGGTTATTTCTTCAATCTCTGTCTCCGTGTTTACTTTCACGAATAACCAAAACCTTTCCTCAGAATTCTGTCCGGCACAACTTGTCGCTGAACAAGTGCTTCGAGAAGATCGAGAAGCCACCCGCAAGTAGTGGCACCAACAAGAAAGGTTGTCTCTGGACCATGAACCCGGACAAGGTCGGCAAGATGGAAGAAGAGATGCAGAAGTGGAGCCGCAAGGACCCTATCGCCATCAAGTTGAGCATGGCTTGTCCTGGTAACTTCCCCGATGCGTGCTTCCGTTGCCCTAATCTTCCTCAAACTAGAGAAGTAAACTAAGAGCACTTTTATCCTTGCGCAGAAAACCTGGACACGCTCGAGAAGGGCTTCCGACATTGCGTTCCCATCAAAGCACGGAAGAAAGCCGTACGTGCCGCACCCAAAGTTGAAACCATCACTTTGAAACACGAAGAGATAGATGTTACCATCCCGGCGGTGAGCTTTAAGGTACAGTCACAAGTGTTGAATTTCCTCCACAATCTTGGCAAGTACTACAAAGGGTGTGGCTTCTCAATCAATGCATCAACCAATGCGACAATTTCCTGATGTCCTGATGATGACCGTGTGTGCGGTTGAAACATGTCAACACTCTTTTGAATAAAGTGGACATTGAAGTTATGAGACAAGAATTTTAAAACCCTCTTTTCAATTTCCAAGAAGATGACGTGGTCATTTTACTTTAAAGTTAGCTGTGAACAGAGTTAAAATGCCATATAGAACCCGTTAGCATCAGGAACATACTAACTTTACTTGAACAACTACTTTCACTTCTGTAGAGTGGACTGTGGAACGACCTGGAAGACGAAAGCCTTGGCTGTCTGAAAGCAGATTCTGACCCGGAAGATCTTCACATCACGGTTTCCAAGAACATGGTCGGCGGCAACAGCCAGCGTAACCTCTACGGCCGCGTCCTCACGCACGGCAGCAACGGCAACCCTTCCCTTCTGCCTCTTCTCAACTGATGGTCTACAGTACAAAGTAGTGGCCGTGTTGTGCCTTTCATTTTTTCCCTGCGGCCGGAAAGTTTGGATCTCCTGGGACCGTGGCGTGGGTCAAAACTAGTCTTCGGAGTCTCGGCACTGACAGATGTGCTTACTGGTCACGTGACCTCAACATGGTTCCAACCGTGTGTTTTTCTACCAGTTTCCTTTGGTGCAATTGTGCCGCAATTTGTACCGCAGTGTGAATGAACATTTTCTACTAGAGATTTTCGCAGTTAAAATACGAGTACCTGTTTTCATTTTTTTTACAGTTGTACATGTTTTGATAGGTTGATGTTATATAATGACCAATTCCACATTTGCCGGCAGCAATTTGGATGCTTTTCTACTGCACCCTGTACATATATGTTTCCATGATTCCCTCATTGCGCACGTTGTTTGACAATGTAAATAACTTACACATTCTCACATTGAGTAATGAGAAGATTTTTAATTTAAGGGACGTGGGCCATTTGTTCCGAAACAGTATTCCGTAGCGTTCGTTTCACTCGTAACTAGTTGTTACGCTGGTTTTTGCATTTCGTTCGAGGAACCGCGAGGAAGTTACGAACGTCGAGTTTGGTACCGCTCACAAAAACCTTACGATAGTGTTATTTAACGATGTAAAACTGTGATTCGCATAGTTTGGGACAATCTAGCAGATTTACGCCATTCATTCGTTCATTTTTCCATCGGCGTTTTCGTACCATTATTTTGTAACCACTCGTTTTGATATTTTTGTACCAGTTTGCCAGTGTTTTGCAACTAAAAGCAACTTCAGCTAATAAAGAAGTGCCTTCACTAGTACACACACACGTTACGTGCCACCCTTAACAAGGTTTTATTTCAACCAAATACCCCAATTTCTCTCTCGCATTGGCACTTTTAATTAACAAGGGTGAAACGGCCAAAGGGATTGCATTGTACCGATAAACAAGATTGTAATGAATTGCAAAAATAGCCTTAAGTTAAACGGCATTGATTGTGCGCACCGTTACGTATTAACCTTCGGTTACGGAGATGAAATTATCAAGAAATCATTTGCAACTCTATACGTCAAAGGACACCTTGTACACCGTAATTATACACATCTTTTCGTTTCACACAGCGTAATGGTCGTTTTAACCCACATGACCAAAAAAACTTGCACGGGAATCACAAATACGCTTTCGTTGAAACAAGCGGGACGAAAATCATTTACGTGCTCATCTCAACAAGTGCACATTAGTTATAATCTACTATTTATATAATCAATGTGCATACGAAATTGTCCAACATCTTTTAGGGTGTCACTTGAACAAAAACTTTTTAATACTGTGTCAACTACCCATGAGCTATGTAAATATGCTCAAATAATATTACGTATTATGGTTTATGTGAGAAAAATTTGAATGACTTGTGCATGAGAGTTTCTAAGCAGTACACATAGTTACAGTAATATAAACGGTTCGTAGTGTAACTAGAAAACTACCCACCACATGGAAAAATACTCATTTTGTAGTATTATGTAGTTAATTTCAGCTTTAAACTGTGTTAAAAAAGGGGGCGTTTCATAAACAAACTGTCACCCTAGAATAATAGTTTTCTATCTGACATTCCCATTTTCAATTCACTCCAGAAACTGTGCATCACTTTCTGGAGACAATGCAAATTAAACTGGATATAATGAAATTAAATGTTATAATGTGAATAATTCAATAATTCGCCATCACTGAAAACAGTACTCCATTGAGAGGAAAAAAGTTTGTTTCAAAGTGCCACAAAGGTCAGCATTGATTATTGTGGTCAATTAATTGCATATATAATATTTTTGCATAACACTGTATTATGTTTTGTTTTGTTCAGCCAGTTTTGCTCAAAAATGTAGATACAAATTTTTAATCCTAAGGCGACAAAATTGCAAGTATTTATTTTTTTATTACATGTGGGGGGGAGGGTTTGAATAATTGAATCACAAATCGATAAATTAAATTATATTCAACCCTATCAAAATTGAAATTTTCCCTTTCTTCTCTGAAATATCCCACAACCAAATTACAGTGCTGAATTAGGCCTACTACATTGTAAATCACGTTTAAATATATATTTACTTGCGGAAGTGGTTACGAAATGTATCAAGGCAAAAAGTGACAAATGCACTGCTCATTTCAGTTGTTGTGAACATTGGATCAAGGAGATTGGATTGACGCAATGTCAAAAGTTTAATTTAAAAATAGAACTTGTGAAAATTAAATTTGGATAAAGCATGATCAAAATGTTAATATACTGTATTTTTAAAGCCTTCATGTATATAATAATCATAATACCAAGAACATACACATTTGTCACCTTTTTCTAGACCAAATCTATTGCGTTCTCCAGTAAAGTTTACTCAAAAAATTAAAAAATGGCGCCCAATTGGAAGCAATCGACTTTTTTGTTATAAAAAAAGTACGACAGTGTAAAATAAAGTTGCATGTCCAGACACGACCCTTTTTGTCAAACACAAAACGATCACCGTTGGCAAATTCAAAAAACCTTTCACATTCCATAACGACCGTTAAATGTTAAATTCAAAAACGTTCGAAACTCGTAATAACATGTCGCGCCATATTAAGCGCAATCAAATTTATACACCTTCGCAATCAACGATCTAAAAACAATAAAATAACGTTAACAAATAATTCCAGCCTACCGTTCGGATGTTATTTCACGGTTGAAAGTGAATTCAGATTCATTTCCGAGCCGATGGCGGACGATTGCTCCGCTCAAAGCGTCAACTTCGACACAATCCGTAATTAATCATGGCGGAAGGGGCATAATAAAGGTCACGTGGCCGAATCAATTTAAGCCCCGCCCTTCTCTTTGCCGCGCTTCTTCAACTTGACTTCTCTTAAAACTCTTTCCTTTATCACGCTTATGGGAATAATTACGAAATTTAAAAGCCAATTCGACGCACCATTTTACTGCGCTATCAACAACTCGATGACCATCTTTCCAATTGTTTTCCTTCACTGAAGGAACAGTCAAAATCATGTCAACCACGCCCCCTTTTATTCTTACTAATCTCCTTTCTCAAATTAATTACATAAATAAAAGTTATTTATAAATTTTGGCCAGCATGGGTCGGTATAACACGTGTTCTTCTATGCATATTTTAATCTTCATTACCATTCATATATTATTTTAACAATTATGGTCTATTAATTCCTTGACTAATTACAAAGCAAAAGCTCATGCTCAGCTTTGTTCACGTATAAATTACTAATCATAACCGCCACTAAACTGCATTCTGGTATTCAGAGATGGCAGAGTTGTTTCTAATATAAGATGGGAACTCGGCAATAAGCGACATGTTCCCGGCAAGCAAGGATGTGAAATACTAAAAATCATATACTACATACTAACTGCAACCAAACTTGGGCATGTCACGTGGCACACCAATGGTGATCGACTGAATAAATAACGAGCCACCATTATTGGTTTGTGCCCTTGTGTTTCGGTTGGTTGGTGTGCGGAAAATGCAAGAGGTCTTGGCTCGAGCCGCGCGAAGGATTTCAACTCACCAGAACCACTGAGCATAGTGTTGATGGATGCTTGATCATTGGATGCATGATTCAGGTACTCCTGGGGCTCCAGACCTTGTACACATTTATCGTCATTTCAGACTGGCAACTTTTTCTGCATCAGTTCACACCTCTTGCAGGTACTTCAAAGGGCAAGTGCCCTGCTTGTCGCCCAATCGGATCGGAACCATTCCATCCGTTCCTTCTCCAACTTGAATCACAATCTGTGAAAATTACAATTATTGTCATTTAATCGAGATCAAATAGTACCAAGAGTGATAGTACTGTATATAATATCAATTGGCACAAACCTGATCTCTTAGCAGCTTCAGACCATTTTCACCACCATTCACTTGCAAGTTATGCGTAACCTGCAATGGCTTTTCACCGGGATTCAACTTGGCCACGTACTTGGAAGGGAAGTATCCTACTTGTCCCAGACATTTACCCTTCGTAAATAAAACACGGTTTGATTAAATTGCATCTTGGGATGTAAAGTATACATATGTGAGAAGAATGAATCTACTACCTTCCACCAATCCGGATCCGAAGTATCGATCACCGTAACAGTGTAACCAGCACTGAAATGCAAACACGAGTAGAAAATCATTTACTGGAAACCGTTTTCAATGCTTTAAAGGTGAACTGACAAGGTTTTGTAACATACCCTGGAAAGTGTGTAATTCTATAGACTTGATGCCAATAAAACGATTGGCGCAAACAAAACTTTGTTTACAAATTGTTACAAAAAGTTACGAGCAGTTAAAGAGGGCGTCATGGAAGGACGGTGTCACCGCGCTGGTGTCACAGTGTCATGTTTTGGCGAAATTTGAATTTTCAGCCAATGAGGCCGAGCGCCTCTGCAATTGTCAGCCAATGGCAGAGGTTATCAATGGCGCTCCAGTGTACGTATCTCACAAATATACTACATAGTACACTCCACAGACATGGAACTAAATAATTCATATCTTTGGTAATAATGCTTCAAATGTTCTCAAATTTTCAGACAATGTTCTTAAATTAGTGGCAATCAAATGATATTTTTTTCAGGGTATGTTGCAAAATCTTGTCAGTTCACCTTTAAATATACTATTATACATATGTATATATTCTCACTTCAGGTTGAGCTCATCCTGCTGACGACTTTTAAAATTGTAGAGGACTACGTAAAGATTTGTTGGCAAAAGACGATGCGGTTTCTACATAACAGTACAAAATACACCAGTTTAATTTGTCCATTTTCATGGAAACGTGTTGTAAAGTTCATCTTACAGGTGAAGGACAAGGCGATGTGGATGCTGAGCTTAAAGATTTTTCATTGTCATCCGGAAGGTCCACCGAGCTCATTCGTACAGTTTTCGTATTAAGCAATCTTCTTGTATGGACGGGGCTTTGGGGGGCTGTTGTGATGTTAATCAACATGTCAGACAACAAAATACACATATCCAAAAAACTTGTATCAATTAACACAGGAATTTGTATTCTCTTTATAGCATTAACCACATTTCAGTAAATCAATATGTACTAATAACATACTGTTCTTTGTTTTGTTTTAGTAATTAAATTAATAACATAGGAGACATGGTCATGCTTATTATAGAGTGTAATATTGGGCTTCATCATGCATTACCATATTGACAATGGGCAAAATAGCAACAAAAAAGGTGTAAATGATTACAATATGAAATGAAACGTTACTACACGGACGAGACATTTATAGAGAAGCAAGTTTAGAGTTTTACACTGGCTGTGGGAGCTGTTCTGACTGGGATGGGCTTGATGACGTCGTCTTTGTACATGCTCGTTTGACTCAGGGCTGTCCAATGACAAACTTTTCATGCGCAGGTTCAGTTTTTGGCGCCGAGGACTATGAGGAGCTGCAGAAACGCCATTAACATTTAGAAAATGTCTCGCAATCCACCAACAAACGCAAAACACACACAGAAACACAAACGAGTGAAGCTGCTCATAACAATGCTGCAAAGATATAAGTCTGCAAAGATATAGTCAAAGCGTTTTTCCCCAAACATGCCCAAACCCAGTTTAAAGGTGAACAGACGTACTCGATATAAATTCACTGATTTCCATGAAAATTGGCAAGGAACTTAGCAACATAATTAACAAAATTCACTGAAAGTTTCATATTTTTCCACCTTTTAGTTTAAAAGTTATGAGCCTTCAAAGTTTCGGTCCCAACGGTCTCGCGGCGTATGGAACGCCGCTCGAACCAGTATTTTCCCCAATTGTTTTAGCATGTCAGACTACAGAGTCGGTTCACCTTTAATATCCGAATTAATCAGGGTGACATTAACAATTTCCTGTTCCATAATTACTTGTTGCATAATAATGAAAAAATAACCCTGATTAACCGATTGGTAAGCAATTAAGGTATAATAAATCTGTTGAATTATGTTGCACAGTAAATCGCAAAGCGGCCAACGTAATAATCAGCGAATGGCATTATGGGTCAGTGAGGCTAAATGAAGCTGAGATGAGCGAAAATGTGATGTATCGATTTTGAAAAATAAGGAAAAAAAATGACCTGTCCAACCATGCAAAATTCTAAAAAAAATGCTCATAAATCTCTCAAATTATCTAATGCACAATTACATTTTACGGTTCAGAAAAATTCAGACGCAATTTGTAATATTGTAATTTATAAAGCTTTATAAATAAAAGTGCTATGTGGTGAGAAAAATTGTTCTGCAAAAAGAAACAAAAATAATTCGGTTCGTTTTCTGCTATTACTTTAATAAAACTTTAATAAAACCATCAAATCTAAAATTTTGGGAATTACATTATAAAAAGTCCGTTCAAGTTTATTGCTTCATTTTGTACATTTTGTTTCTGCTGAATATTGGGAATAAATATACATTTTTCAAAAAACACAAAGCTCGCAAATTCACATCACCAGCATATTATTTAATTAAAATTCCTTACTTCTAAAAAATAAATGGGTTTTCTTTTATAAGTAACCAATTTGTTTCACGACTTTATATGTCTATCAAGTACAGCAATTATTTAATAAGCCACCACCTGGAAATTGTATAAAAATTAAATGAGCTAATATAAAACTTGTCATTGTTCTTTATTCTACCCAAAATTGTTTCAGCTTTGATGCTGCGATTGGTACCACATTCCAAAGATTCCAATCTAGATAAGTGCCTGATTAATTTTAAGCCACGCCCACTTATCATGACCTTTTCCACATTAAAGTCGTCAAACAGTCTGTATAAATATATTGGCAATGGGATCGGAGGGAGGAACAGCAGAAAACGAACTCGTTATTTGGCAATGAGACTGATTAGTGAATGCATGCTAAGGTATAGCCGTGTTCTAATTCAACAAGGCAGTGCCAACAATTCAAAACCACAAGATTTGTACATGTAATTCGACGAAAACTTTCCACCAACAAATCCTTGCCAAGAAGTTACAGTGCAAGCCATTTCATTTATTTCCCTACGGATTCAATGGCCCAGAATGTAAACTGTGGTTTTTCCATCTTGTTTACATGCTCCTACGGGAATTCAATTGGAGCTTCTGAGCTACTAGCACTTGCGAGCATCTAATTTGCAAACTTTCCCTTACACTTACATTGTCCTAACGACAAGAGGCTATTCACGTTTACGTTTTATTTGTCCGCCATTGCACCAGTCAGTCTGCATGATATAATAATAATAGAAGGAGGCTGGAGGGAGCATGTCCTATACCTCCTGTATTAAATTTTGAAGTGGGAATGCGATCAAAGAGAAGGCAAATTCAACCCTATGCCCCTATATTGGTTTTTACTAAGTTTATATACGTTCGTAGTGAACGGCGTTTGTCAGTTTGTCTGCAGCAACTACTTTTGATAGCTCATTTTAACCAACTTTTACACATCCTAGAGAGCTGAAATTTGGTATACAAATCAGTCTAGCAGTATATATTTTTATCTACGAAAAGTTTTTTCGCAAGATACGGCTTAGAATCGCGAATATTTCACTTGCAAAAATCGAAGCGGGGGTAACTTCGTGGGTTGTTTTCACTGCACAGCACATGAGAAATTCTATCGATGCTGTATGTGGCAATGGACTTTCAAAACATTAATTCATAATTGACACTCATGTCCATTTACAAATAAACTTAGTACCCACAAAAACTTATTTTTTCACGGCTTGGTGCAATCTACTGTGATTTCAACGAAAGATTGAGCCTGGAGGGCGGAGTCATGTCTGGGCTGACCCATTTAAAAGGGGTGCACGGTTACATGTGTGCAGGTGATGAGGACTGGTAATGTCAACCA
>JAQFZQ010000058.1:0-56686 GCA_034696005.1 Glomeris marginata | reverse complement strand
GATCGAGGGTTAAACTAGTAATATAAGCATAACGCGTTTGAAGCGATCCGCAAACTTGATCCGCATCTCTATCGTCTTCGCTAAACATGGCGGCCGAGTGACGCCAAGACAAGAATTTACCCAGAAGGCGTTGCGAAAACGCCACCTGCCAGCTTTGAGGTGGGGTTGCATCCATGGCGCTCTGCTTGCCTCTCCATAATAATAAACCTCCATGATCAATCCGACTGCGTAATTTGCCTCACTACTGCCTCCATCTTGGCTATGGGAGGTGCTTACTAAAAAAAAGTATTCAATTGGAGTTGAAATGTTCAGCTGATCTGACAAGGAGGTATTGATTTAGATCTCCAACCAAATCTTTTAAACCGCAGCTGTTTTGCATAGCGCCACCTGGCGACGTCTGTGTTGAGAAACAACTTTCAGAAACTCGCACGGATGGTGCCACCGTGTTCAAATCAAATAAACCCTTTATATTTAACCACCAGCTTATAGTTCTCCAAGATTTTCAATTGGCCAACGTTGACTTTTTACGGAGCGTAAAATTTCTATAAAAACAAAGATTCCGTTTACAGCCGCGTAAACACAAAAGAAGAATTCTCCTCTGAACGGCCATTTTCCTCGTATTATTACTCATAAACTAGCTGCATCTCTGATGGCAAAACAAGAAAACAGCTATCAAAAAACTTTGTTGCATGCTTCCCGGAAGCTTGCATTACAGTCAATGTTAACATGTTGCGCCCTCTAGTGACACGCAACCAACACAGTAGTAAAACAAAAAAATATAGCAAAAATAAACGACCGTGAAAATTGAAAATTACTTTTAAAGTTTATAGCAGCAGTATACATCACCTAGCACGTAGGCTTCGCAGCGCAGAAAAATATTACATAAAAATGGTTACTACCATAACGAATTTTCGTTAAAAAGGCTTATTCCGTATAACAAAACCACAATATAGAGAAGAAATTGCACTGTCACTTCATATTCGTTATAAGGAGGTTTGACTATTGTAGAAAACCCCGTTTGGAAACATAAAGAACGAACGTCCCCTCGAGTTACACACACAACCAACCAGTGAAATTATGTGAGAAAAACGTTATTTCGGCCAATTAGGAGCAGGTATAATGGTCCTTGCTCTTTGCCCATGGGACCGATACAGAGGAGATAGTTGGAAGTGGGAGGGGCATAGATGCTGAGATTTCTTTTTTCTTATTATTATTTTACCTCCAGACGTGTGCGCTGAAGCCTGGGCATTTATCCCTGCAAGAAAGACACGGCCTTCCCTCATCCACCTCCTGCACCAGCACACCCTACAAATGAACAGAAAATCAAGTTAGAAAACAAAAAAACACGCTGGCAACGCCCTCTACAGGGGGCAGGTGAGCGCCAAATGAGCGCAGATGAGAAGGGGGTGATGCGTTAATCACCTATAGTAGGTGAACGTGGATTAAGAGCGATAAAAGGGCGCGGCTCTCGGCCCGGCCAATCGCATCGTCCGACGTCACGTGACCGATCACGGCGCCTGGCTTTCCGTATAGTCGCAAGGTGCGATGGGAAATGCGCTCCTCTCTCTCTCTATATTCCCTATTCTGTTCGAAAGTCAATATTTACTGTGTGGCCAGCAAAGGTTTGCTCTTCCTAATGGCAGCCACTTTGCCATCGCAAAAAGCTCCTCCAAAAAAAAAAATTCAATATACTACTACTACTATAGTATACCGAAAAACCATCGCTAATATCACTTGGCATGACGTCATCGACATCAACTTGTTTCAAGAACCAACTCTTGAAAATACAAACCCAGTCTAATATAACGGTATACGTAACAAGTGCAGTTTGCCCTTTCGCAACAATACGAGGGGGTCGCCCAATAACCATGTCTCGTTTCACAATAAAACCATTTACAGTGGAATCTCTCTATAACGCCACCCCTTATAAGGGTATTCCCTTATAAAAGACAGGTTTTATCCTCCCTTGATGCATATAATTGCGCACCATACAAGAGCATATCCTTATAAGGGACAAAATAATGGATAAGGGGCAAAATAATGGATCCCTTACAGAAATGTTCTTCTTTCGAAGTGATGCAACAGGTCTGTCAAACATTTAGTTATTACATGTCTACTGCATACTTTAAAGTATGTGGCAATTATAGTATGAAGTCTGTAGGAAGCCTGCAGGAATTCTGTAAATTGCCGTTTATACGCACATAAGCCGCGCAATAAATTCCGCGCAGACTTCCTGCAGTTTGTCGTGTACTTCAAGTATGCAGTAGGCATATTGCAGACTTGCAGCAGCCATGTATCATGTACAATTGTTTCACATGCACACCTGCCTGCAGTTAAGAAAATTTCTGTAAGGGACCGTTTTTCCAGCGTAGAGAGGTTTTTAAAAACATTTATCCTATATGATAAAGCTGTATATGGTCCTAAAAATGGTCCAAAAATGGTCAAATTTTCCACTATAGACAGGTTTCCACCATATAGACAGTTTCACTATATTATATTCATTGAAAAACCGGAAATCTGGAAACATCACTGCCTCATTGTAGTAAAACCTGTGTATAACGGAAACCCACAGAACCGGAAATATTTTCCTTTATAAACAGGTTCCGTTATAAACAGGTTTCACTGTAGCAACTTCCGTATTTGAAAAGCCTGTATAGTGGAACGGGAAACTTGCGAAAGCCGGAAATCAGGAAACGGCATTGCCTCATCAGGTATATTACGTAATCAATTAATAGTCTATATTGCGTTTTGACCAATTCATAAGACGGAAAATCGTTTCTCAAAGGTTTCTTTGTTACTTCTCTGCAGCATTCCAAGCGTAAGATGCTCCTGCATGACATCATCATCATCTCCAATAACACCAACAACCGATCACTCAAATTTTCCATTCATAAAACCGCAAATAAACTATACAAATTTACTACGAATTTTCAATCACAACTGCTCACTTAATCATGCCACGTTACTACTATTCGCTTACTCACTTGCGCAAACAGGAATTGGAACGTTCCTTTGTATAGCCTCACACCCTTACAGAATCCTGCAGGCATCATGGTGCCAGAGCGCAACACATGTGAACTAGATGACCACCCATTGCTCAACACGTGCTCACAATTAACACTGACATGGAGAAGTCTGTCAACACACATTCCTAATTAACCACCACAAAGCCACGCCCCCTTCTCTTTTTTTCCCCACAATTTCCTTTCTTCTTTTTTGGGATTTTTTGGAGGGGTTTTCTTTTTAAAATAATCGAACTAAAACGGTCTAAGGACGAACCATGAGGCCGCTGTCGATGTCCGTGACGACAATGGGCTGCTGGGACCTGGGAAAGGTCCTCGTAGATGCGCTGAACGCCAGGGCCCTTGCACCACCAGTCGAACATGTGCCCTTTGCGATTGGATCGCCACGATTGCAACCGCTCACAGTCGCCATCTCACACCAAACTCTCATCCAAAACCCGCCTCAAAAGTGATGCAAGCCACGCCCACGTCCCTGCCCCAAAGCGCGGCGCCACCTCGTGGCCATCGCACCCAACTGACAACTATCAAAACCACCCTATACCACCCTTCATTGAACATCATTGCGTTATCTATACTTTCGCACCGGTACCGAACCCAAATCTGCTTCCCCGAAAACGGGTGTAACCCCGCATTTAGCCTCCAACAAGGTGCTCATCTGAAAATTCGCTTTTTACGAAATCACATACCGTGAAACCTATGGGAGCCGGAATATTTATCGTCTTAAAGGAGAACTGACACGGTTTTGTAAGGTCCCACGCCATTAAAACTGTTGATAGGGAACGTTAAATTAAAACTACGAGTTCCCTTTAAATATTTTTTAAAACATTATTGAAGGAGTTATTTAAAATCACTGAGAACATCAGATAGAACGCCATTGGCTAAACGGCACTGTGGGTGCTGATCTAGCCAATGAGGTAAAAGTGGGTGTGACGTCATAGCAGCTTCAGCCAACGGCAGCGTACTATACGTGCTTCAGTGAGTGTATTATCACGTAGCGCCGCATTTCGACCACCGATTTTACGAAAGTTTGCACATTTTTATAAAAACAATGAATCGGGTCTTGTGCAGATAGAAGAGGTTAACGCAAGCAAAAATTTCCAACCGATATGGTGAGGTAAATTTTACCCTGTCAGTTGTCCTTTATTAAACCTAGCACTCAGTTCACATTTTTCACTGGTGAAGAGCGAATATGACGTTCCAACAGTGCCAACCCACGTTCACTAAACATTTTTCACCCTCTACATTTCTCTTCACATGAATGAAATATGTCGAGTTTGTTGGCACTGTTGGCCCACCATATTCGCTCTTCATCAGTGAAAATGGTGAACTGAGTACTAGGCTTAACAGCAAACCCGATTGCAGCAACATGTTTCACTGTGTAATTAATACCGTTAATACAATTTACCGATTTCAGCGGCCTGCCATAGGTTAAAAAACGTTCGGAAAATGGCGTCCGTATAGAGGAAAAAATTGGTGTCTTGCAATCAGGTTGCTTTGACTACTTACGGATTCCATATAGGAAATGGGAGGCGCTTACTGAAATCGGTCAATTTCCAGGTTTCCAGCTGTGCTGGGTTGCAGGATAGCAAAATGCGACAATACTTTTGGCCAGAGTTGCACATGGTACTGTGAAACCTGTCTAAAACGGAAGTCTTTTTACTAAAAACCCATGGAGGCAGTTTCCACAATAAAATCACTGTCAATAGCGAAAACCTGTTTATAACGGAAAATATTTCCGGTCCCGTGGGTTTCCGTTATACGCAGCTTTTACTGTACACAAGGGGGAAAAAGAAGACAACGCCGCCTATCGTTTCCCCTGAGAACTACATACTATAGTACACCAAACCTGCCCGTTGTTATTTTAAGGAGGGATGTGACTGTTAATGAAATCAACTACAGAAGCGACCCCTGGACGATCGACTTCCCAGCATTCCCCCTGGCAACAACCCCTCAGACAATTACAAAAACAAATCCCCCTAAAAACAATAAACAAGTGTTACTTTTTTCCCCTCCATTTTCAAAAAACAAGGAAAACGGAAAAAGGTTACAAGTGCAAAAGTGAGAAAATCTTTGTCGAGTACCTTCTTCAATTTTCCCAGACAGAAGAGCAACATGGAAGAGGGATGCCACACGTCACCTGTCTTATTACACCACTGAACTTCTCGTTTGGCAGCCAAGCAGGGTGAGAAGGGGTCAAAGGTCAGAATATCATCGATCGGCCGCAAATAAAATTGGCACAAATGCGAGGGCCACGCCCAAAACTCCTCCTCATCTTCTCATCTAGATCCTCTTGGTCAATCAAAGATAACAACGGTTCCTTTCTTATTTTTACAGGTTCAATTTCTAGCTAATTTTTAAAATCCACTCTATGATAACGCTACCAATTACATCGCAACATAATTCCTGCACAGGAACTTCACAGCCTAAAAGTTATTTTGGGGGGTAAATGCCGTCAAAGTCCCGTCTTGTGATGGGACGGTTATTTTTTGAATGGGGTCAACCACCGTTCCGTTTTCTACCACCAGGTGGCAGCAAGTCACAGGCATCTAAATCGAAACAATAGTAAAATTTGTCTACGGTGGAACATGAAAAACTTCCCACCACAGACGGATTTTCCAGCATAGAGAGGTATTTATAAAAAAATATCCAATTTACCGTAAATTTCCTTATAGAAGCCGGTCTCCAATTGAAACCGGTTTCGAATTAAAGCCGCAGCATTTTGGCCAGACAATGACTAAAAACCGGTTCCCAACATGCTTGTATATTGGGCACCGGCTCAAACTCCGCTTGTGAAAGTGCCATTATATTCAACTAATTTTGAATTAAAGCCTGGGCTTCTATAAGGGAATTTACGGTATTTGTAGTATATACCAAAAATGCAAAAACTTCCACCATAAACAGGTTTTCCAGCATAGAGAGGTTCCTAAAATAACATTTATCACGCAGTCTATGGGACACAAAACCCAAACTTTCCACCATAGACAGGTTTTGCCAACAAATACAGGATTTTAATAAGATTTATCATACAATTATACAAAAAAATGTTACATTTTCCACCATAAACAGGCTTCACTATATTTTTACATTTCCACTTTTTGTTGCATCTGGACGAAATTAATACCGGTTTTCGGTTTCCTTTCCGGATCGACACACACCTTATAATCGGAAAAAGAAATAAACTGTTTTTCCAAACCATCAAGTGTGAAATGTCATGGCATTTACTGTTATTTTTGGCAAGGCAATTCACCTTACTTTTTTTATCTACGTATCTTTACGTATTCTTTTTTCTCTTCTGACCACATAAAAAATTCCTGGAAATCCATTACATAATTCCATGACTTCAAACCACCCACATTATCCATTTCACCATATGAAAATAATTTCGTCTACATTTGTTACTGTGACACATCACTGTTTATATTACATTTGTTGACATCATCCCAATGAATAGACACTGTATATACACAGTGAAACCTGCCTATGGTGGAAACCTGTCTATGGTGCAAAATTATGACTTTTTTGGGATCATAGACTGATGATAAATGTTTAAAAACCTCTTTATGCTGGGAAACCTGTTTACGGCGGAAACTTTTCCAGTCCGTTGAGATTCCACTGTAGACAGGTTTTACTACTAACCACCAAAGCATCATTTTCTTGTTACATTTGAAGCTAAGTGCGGGAAAAAAAAAGAGATAAGCAAACAGAAAAAAAAGGAGAGCAAACATCGTCGAAGGCGACCTGATTTATGGACGGCCCCTAATAACAAATATCGCGCGCCAATAAAACGCCACCTTCGTGCGACCGACCATAAACGGTAAAAGTAGGTGCGTTTTTATTGGCTCCAACTTAACCAACCTCCTTGCCGGTAACGAGTCGGCAAACAAAGGAGTCAAGAAGCTGGCGAGAAGAGCGAAAAACCGGTCGCAAAAACCAACTCCAAATATGGTCAAAAGAAGTTGGAAACGACGAGACGATGACGTCACACACTGACATAACACGGGGGTCATTCAACACGGTAGTTAAACAATTTACCGTTCCACACAAAAATGTGTCAAGTTCACTGTGTACTACTTGCTACTACAACCTTACATTTTATTTAATTGCCACCTCATTATCTATTCCCTTTTGAACTTAATTAATAACCTGGTGTCCAACGTTTCACCTGTCTAACTCGAACACTTTCACTAATATAACCGGATTTGCACTCATTTCATTAGCTAACCTTTGAATACTAATTAAATTTCATATGTTTTACAATACAATTCTAGCTTTTGAACACGTTTTGAAACAACACATTTTGCAATTAATTTAACCCACTTTGCCATTTTTTTCAACTCATTTTGCATTAATTTGAACGCTTCTAGCCTTTGAACACAATTCGCCATACATTTTTAAATAATTTAAATGTTTGCAAACAGTAATAATATTCGAAAGGATAAAGGGTCACGTAATATGTATCACCCTGTAGATATCACAGCTCTAATTAATTAACGTACCAACTCTTTACTCTAATGAAAGTTAATTTAGGAAATTGCTTATAAAGACTCAACTTTCACATTTTCACCCATATTAATTGCACTTTTGAAATATGTATAAAAACTATGTGCTTCTATCACATTAAAAAAAATATTACAATTATTTTTCCAGGATTCCCAAGATCATTTTACACCAATATGACATTGAATTCCAAATCTTAACATGTATTATAATTTAACGCAGATGAATTTAGGCAGAATATTAATATTGTGAATTTTGAAATACTGTATGTACTATTAATTTCCATATTTATCCATCATGACCAATTATTAGCACCATCTTAAAATTATCTTATGTACTTTTCCAGGAAATACAGGAATTCCATGACAGTAGAAATCCTGGATAAAACACAATTTTCTCTTTCCGGACAAAAAGTAAACTTGTTAAAACTTTATAGAATACAATGAGAAAAAAATTATAGTTCCACATTAAAAACGTATTCTTTTTTTTCAGCTTTAAAATAGTCCTTCAGTTTTAAAATAGTAATTCAAACCAGCATTTAAAAGGTTTAACCTGATTTTATCGGACGAAATTCGTCACACGAGCTGGAATTGAAAAATTGAAAAGTAGGTCGGTAATATATTTTACGAAATTTAAATCATCTGTAGTGGGTTAATGCATTATAATTACCATTATCAATACGCTTTAATGGTCATTACCATTATCGTTCCCACACGCAAAGCTTATTGCTTTTCAGATACAGCCATGTGTGCACACATTTGCGAGTAGATAAAAGGGCACATGTCCATTTTTAAACATTTTAAAACGTTTAAATTCAATATATCCTCACGTTCAACATTTCCTTTCGATATCTGCAGATAAGATACATTTGTTTAAAGAACCAAGACAAATATAAAACGGAGAAGGAAACGTAAAACGATAGGAGCATTTAAACATTGATTTAAAAGTAGGGCGACCATTCTACGTCCAGGTGGCGCTGCAATTAGGGAAAAATTCAAACTGTAAAAGGAAATAAGCCCTTTTATTATACGACAACTATACGCATATTTTCTTAAAAAGGAAACGTTCGCATGGAATAGAACTGACTTCCTCTGGTTTCTTATTTCCTCATCCCGATATGACAAACAATAATTGCATTCATTGCCGAAACCGGTGAAACATTCGGCGGCCATTTTGTCTCGTCGACCGATGAGCTCATCGGCGATGATCGAAGCAAATAGCTCATTGATCGAAGCATCGAAACACCAAATAAAAGCCAAAACATTGATAACTTACTAAAATCCCTAAGGGTGCATTCATCTGGATTCATAATTTGGTCCAAACTTGTCTGGTTTCCGTGCAAAAATCAACGCTATTCCATGATGGCGTCGCCTCACGTTCGAAAAACCGTTATGACGTCAGTTTGAAATTCAAATATTTCGAATGTTTCTTCGATCGGCCAATCGGCGTGCGAAACGGGAGCGGTTTCCGCTACCCATTTCGCGGAAATTATTACGCAAGTAGCGGTTGCTGCAGCATGTGCAATGACCTTGAATAGTTATTTGAGCATTTCCTGTGTAGAGCAAATTGACACTGCTTTGTTAAGTAGTTTTTCTTCCTTTTGATTGCACCGTCAATCATTGCGAAACGACAATCATCGTTTGTATCATAACACAATGGCGATCTATTAAAGAGACCAGATGGAACCGCTACCGCTACCACCGCTCCTCCTCCAAAATTCAAAGGGCGCAAATGCGATTACGAAAGCAAACAAAAACCGGTATTATCGTATATTTGAAACGACATCCAAGATTACAAAGGCAAAGAAAAAAAGTGGGTTGCCATTTCAACACGCTACAAGTCTTTAAAAGTTTCACAGCGTTGTAGCAAAAAAATAAATAAAGTCGCGAAACTCGGCGGGAAAAAAAAGCCTCCACGTTCGGCACTTTTGACAACTCGTGTCGCGCACTTTTCGCTCTTATTTCTCGAAACTCAACGCGTTGCCACTCGCTTACAAGTGGCATAAAAGTGTTAACGTACCGTCTCTTGGTAGATTTCCAGCGTAGATTTGCGCTCCATGTTGCCGTTCACTGCGCCGTTAACGCCGAAAGGCGCTACTCGGATGGAAATACCGTCAGTGGCAGCCATATTGCTTCGGGGGAAAGTGCAACAGGTTGCTAGCCTCGCACTCGAGGTGCGCCCTATTATATTCGTGGCCACGCCCACTAAACATATCTCTTTAAAAAATACCTCCTGAGAAACGAGTTCAGATGCAAAGATTTTTTCCACAATAAGAATTCATGTCATCGTTCGTAAATGACGTCAACATGGCCATTGAGATGCTTTAACTTTGCTTTAATACTGTTTTAATTGTTGTAACAATTGACATCATTAAACATTATTTTTTACAGAAAAACATCTGGAAACGGCACTATTTCTTTTTATTGTTTATTTCACATTAAAGACTACTGCAACCGTTATAATTTTAGTATAAATAACTTTAGTCAATCAAAAATGCAAATCATCTATTTTGGTCCAAAATAAACATGCGTATAATTTCCTGCAAATTTTCGCGTGTAGCGTCATCTAGCAGCACAAAATGGCGACACGAGATCAATCTAAGACGCAAAGCGCTGTCCGCAGACTTCCCTTTCGAAACCTTAACAACAAATGTCGTCGTCGGTGTTTACGATGTCGGCACTGTTATTATTACTATTATTACATACCAGCATACTAAGTGCATCCGCTGGCAGCCAACACCCGTCTCTATTAGTCATCTCATTCGACGGTTTCCGTTCGGATTATTTACAAGAAATAACGACACCGAACCTGTATCGTATTGCTGCGTCTGGAACGAGCGCCAAATCCGTTCAACCGCGGTTTATGTCCAAAACGTTTCCAAATCATATGTCGATCGCCAGTGGACTCTACGAGGAGAGTCACGGCATCGTGGGCAACGAATTCTTCGACCCTGATCTAAATGACACCTTCCAGTTGGGTGACACAGACGCCAAATGGTGGGACGTCGGTGCTGTACCCATCTGGGTAATAAAAACAATAAATTTTACCGCACCGGTTAAGCCCCACCCACACTGTCAGTTCATAGCCACACCCACTTCTGGGTGAAATCATAGGGCGCTATGGAAACGTGGCGAGGCTTTGCCGGTGCACTAAACTTTTCCAAGAAATGAGCCAACATTTCTATTGAAAATATACGAAATATTCAAAATAAGTTTACAAACATTATATATTGGAAAATGCTATACATAAAAAGCCAACATGTGGCACTGATTGGAGGTCATTTACGTCATGCACATAGAAAATTGTGTAAAAATTAAATTTCCACCAAAACAAAATATTACCTCAATTAAATTGCTGTTTTGCGTATTTTTTTGAATGAAAAGTGCCGTTTTATGTGACAAACTGATGGCAGGATTATATAATAAATTAATTATAATTAAGCTAGTAAATTTGTGATATATAATGCACCTTGTTTGCAGGTTTTAAACGATGAAGCCGGCAACGGCAGAGTTAGCGGCGGCATCATGTGGCCCGGCACCGAAGGCATCATCCACAACCGGACAGCGGCCTACGTGGTTCCCTACAACGGCAGTATGCCCTGGGAACAGAGAGTGGACCTGGCCATCGAATGGTTCCTCAACGGGGACACCCAAGGCGAAAGGAACCTAGGCCCGGCCAACTGCGTGTTCCTCTACTTCGAGGAGCCGGACAAAGCCGGCCACATGTTCGGTCCAAACTCTCCTCAGGTCGCTCTTGAGGTACGCCGAGTAGATGACCTCGTGGGCTACCTCTTCGGCCAGCTGAGGTCCAAGGGATTGGACACTGTCAACGTGATAATCACGAGCGACCACGGCATGTCTGAAGTCCCCGATGAAAACTCCATCGTGCTCGACAGGATCGTGAACTCCTCGGCTTTCCGCACGTTCGGGACGTCACCGGTGCTCAACATCCTCCCGAACAATGGTCACCAGTAAATTATGTCCTAATAAAATAGACGAATTCATTACATTCACGTTACGCTTTAACATTTCAGGCGAAGAAGATTACGTGTACGATACGCTGCTTAACGCTTCTCGCGGCATGAATTTCTCGGTGTACAAGAGGGAAGACGTTCCAGAGGAATACTTCTACAAACGAAACCGTCGGATATCTCCTATAGTGGTCGTGGCCGATGATGGCTGGGATGTGTCTGCCGAAGAATCGAACTGGACACGAACTAACGGTGACACTATAGGCATCACCGCGAGAGTCGAGACTCGGCTTACCACGTTTATGACGTAGCCACTGCTCTCTATAATCCCATAATTGCTGGACTAGGTTCAACCACCAACCAGGTGATACTATGTGGAGAGAGTATAACTACGCCTGAAACGTGGAAAGCAGAGTCTCGACTCTCGTGGTGGATGTTACCGCTGATGTGACAAACCCAGCCATATGAAAAGTGTCATTCTGTTGAACTAAATTAGGTTGTGGCCCACAACAGTCACCGTTATGTGTTTTGGTATAAATTGCAGGGTCTACTGTCGTGTAATTCCTGGAAAAAGTTATGATTTTTCAAAATATCTCCTGAAAATCATTAATATTTGATCATTATGCATGTTTTACTAAGACATTAGTCCAAGCTAAGACCATAATGAATATCCTAGTTGGTTTAGTGGATTTTTCCATGTCCATTAGCATACTGTCGGATTTGTCACATTGGCGGTAACAGCGATACCTTTAACCGCTATGATGATTGATGATTGTTTTGAAATTGCAGGTAGTGGAGTACACGGCAATCACGGCTACAATAACAGCCTGCCATCGATGCAAGTGCCTTTCGTGGGACACGGACCTGCTTTCCGACCTCGCTCCGTAAACGATCCCTTCGCAAATATTGATCTGTTCCCGTTGATGTGCCACATCCTCGGATTGTCACCACCTCCCAACAACGGCAGCTTGGAAAATGTCAGGGCTATTTTACGCCACCCACCCGGCACTGACATCAATGACACTATATTCCAAGGTAATCATCCTTGGTAGTAGTACCATTCCTTGGAAAAATATCCCACGTGAGTTTGTACAGTGGCATTTCGCACGAAGGTGTAATAGTGTCATACGGGCACATTAGAAGTTTCTATCTCTGTAAGAATAAATAAATTCATGTTATTTTTACCAATTGGAAGACATTATTACAAAGCCAATCGAATTGACGTACAAATTTCATACGAACCTTTTCGCAACTTTTCAACTCCGCATGTATTTCTTTTATGTCATGGAATTATATTCACACCCTTCGTTATTTCCATATCCTGTTAGGCAATTTCTAACTACCTGTACACCAATACTTTAGAAACTTTATCTAGGCTATTCGGAAAGTATTAGCCACTTTTTATATTAAAACCCTAAGCTGGTAACATTTTTAAAAATACAGATTTGTATTTTGAAATAAAAAACGGCTAATACTTTCCGGATCGCCCACATACTATTTCTCCGTTGTAAAATAAGTACTTTACGGTTCTTGATTTCTCTCTCAATTTCTACCTTCCAGTCACGGTCATCATTCTGGTAACCTGTCTTGCCACTGGGATCCTGGTTGCTATTTTCTCCATCTGCGGCAAAAGGAGATCGAGGAAGCGTATCGACCTCGAGAGCGCCGATACGAGCCCTCCGATCGCGGGGGATTCAAACGGTCCGGTAGAAGGCAGGCCACTGCTTTCCTGAAACGAAGTTGCCTTTCCACCTGGACACCATGAACTATCTTCTTTTCCTGAAAAACTTGCTGCCGAGTCTACACAACGACATGTGATTTCCTTCCGCCAAATATTGTCGAAGTGCACTTGTTGTGATACGAAGAACTTTTCAAGTGCTCCTTGTATTTTGTCAATGAATCCCCAAATATAAATTATTTTTAAATAAACTCATCTGCAAATGCAAACAAGTGTGGAAGACCAGGGATAAATTTAATGGTTACGTTAGTATATTTTCAAATAAATCTGCTACATATTTGTTTTACGCCGCGAACTAACTGCGCGTATAAATACGGTTAGACCTGTCTTGCTTCCGCGTATCGGTCCGAAACGTTTTTCCAGTTGATGATGTTGAATATGGCTTTGACGTAATCGGGCCTGACGTTCTTGTACTGCAAATAGTAGGCGTGTTCCCAAACGTCGATGCCGAACAAGGGAACCAATCCTGTAACCGTCAACGCGCAAGATGGTTCAGTTTGCGGAAAAGCTTCTGAACACGGTGTGGCCGTAACCGCGTAGTTACCTGTTGTGGCTTGAAGCGGGTCCTGGTTTGCGCAGGTTGCTATCTGTAATTTCTGAGATTGCGGGTTGTAGCCGAGCCAGCCCCATCCGGAGCCCTGGACACCGATCGCGGCAGCGGCCAGCTGGCTCTTGAACGCCTCGAAAGTACCAAAGTCTTGCTTGATGGCTTCCGCAATGTCACCTGCGTAATTATATTACATCTAGTATAATCAATTTATAATTAAAAGCCAGGTTCACACTGGGCAATTTTCTAGAGCAAGTTTCTGGATGGGGGCATGTTTGTACGGCTGTGGATAAATGTACACACTTTCTACCGTAAAACCTGTCAATACCGGAACCTGGCATAAATGTAAGTTTCTTAGTGGCTTGGAGGCAGTTTCCATAATAAAATCACACGGAAAACGTGTTCGTAATTGAAATATTGTCCGATCTTGGTGTTGTGCCTTTCACTGAAAAAACCTCAGAAAAATTAATGGATTCCTAGCAAGAAAACATGTTTTAGCCAATCAGATTGCATAATTTGCCTCACTAGTGAGGCAGTAGGTGCAGGCTTCAACTTGGCAATGGGAAATGTTTAATGAAAGGGGTCAATTGAAGCAAGAAAAAGTTCCTTTCAATTTCTGGGGTTGCTGGTTGCACATAAATCTCTGAGAACAATTATTTCCAATTTTCCAATTTTATAGAATGCAAGTTACTCGGTTATTAATTTACAGAAACTTGCTCCAGAAAATTGTCCATTGTGAATTTACCCGAATTTAGTATTTTTACCAAATGGTTCTCCTCCTCCTTTTGGAGACAAGTTTGTCCAGAAGATGGTGTGGTTAATGTGTCCTCCTCCATTAAAACGAATGGCTGGTTGTAAGGCAATGATTGCACTGACGTCACCTGTATTAACAACATGTAATTTCATTATATACTTCACACAATGTAGCATTTTTCCGCATTTCTCTTCCATACTTTTAGCAGTGGCGTCTGCTAACTTTTCTTCGGCAACATTCAAATTGCTAACGTACGTTGCATGATGTTTTGTGTAGTGAATCTTCATAATCTCGGAAGAAATTACTGGTTCCAAAGCGTTGAAATCGTACTGGAGGTCCGGCAATGTGTGTTTCAGGCAACTTGAACTTGATATCACATTTATAGGCTTACGAGCAACAACACTGAAAGTAAAGAATATTTCGAATGCGGTTAAGCCTAACGAAACAAATCGCGAAAAATTCTATTAACCACATAGTTAATCGGTGTCATCCATTCATACTGCATACCCCACACGTTATTTATCATCGTACCTCGTAATTCGCGCTGCAATTTTGATAGATAGCATCACGAATTCCGATTATAAAAATCAGAGGAAAGGCGATTGCGTAGTTTGCAGTTTGAGTAGATTACAAATGTTGCCGACAGACGGCAGCAGCTATCTAAAATATTATTGCCACGCCCATAAGTAGGCGTACCTCAGTTGACGCACACCCCCTTATTAATTATACCGTGACGCAATGTGCTCGTAATTACGTTTTGAAATTACTTTTAAGTGGAAATATATACTGTATAATTACAGCAAAATTACAATATAAATTCCTAAGTTGCGCTAAATAACGTAAAAGTGAACTGACACCATTTTATAAGATGCAAACACTTAACCAATTAAACATAATTTCGTTTAAAAACATTACAGTATAATTAAATTTAAATGAACTACTGCAACATACCGATTTCAAAACACTATATGCAATGGTAATTTCCACAAAAAGGGTTCCAATTGCATTCCCCCTTTCATTCAAAAATATAAAATTCCACAAAACTCACATTATTTAACTAATGCACAAGTAATTTTATTAAACTAATAGGCTGTTGGCAAGCCCCGAGTCCCTTCAATACATGAAATGCAAAGCTTATAGAAAAAGCTCAACAAGCGTAAATTTCTCACGTGTCTAATAATAAATTCCATTAATAATCACATCTCATTTCGAAAATTCCTCTAACAGTAATAACAGTATTCCACTTTTTCGGGGGAAGAAAAAACACAACCAGGGCTTCTTCAAACTGATCACCACCGTTTTTTAGATGCGTCAAACATTTTGGGGTCCATCGGAACCAGCCTCTCGCCTGAGAATTCACTCATTTTTGTCTCCGCCGCGTTACGGCAGGAGAAAAACGCAAAATTCAAAGAAAAATGAAAACTGAGAACAGAAAGAAGGGGAAGAAAAAAAAGATAGTCAAGTGGCCATGCCACTCATCTTAACCGAACAAAATGCAATAATAACGATTAAGCATGCAATTATTATAACGGTCACGTTCGTATAAAGACGTCAGTGGTTCTTCGCGTATAAAACATGGAAACTGAGAAACGGCTGGAAAAATAGTTGAAATTTTCAAGAACAGCTGGATACATAAATATAGGCAAGCATGTCGCAACGGTAAGGCATTCATCGTGAGCCGGGACGTTGTTGTTGTTAGTTCACTATACGGAGGTATCGAAACGGACAGCATTTTGACATCGCAGGGTGGACTCGCTCTCCTCCACTCGTCTTCCACACTTTTACAATTTTCCACCCATTTTGGTAGTAGTGATAACCTACTTTCGTTATTCATGCGTTCCAAAACCATGTGAATTAAGCCGGTGAAGGTTGCCGTTCTCCTTATTAAACCATCCCTCTACATGTTCTCAAACTGGTCCACCCTGCGTTTGGTGTTACCCTTCCGGATCTCCCGCAGGGTCTTGTACTTGTCACGTCCCTGCTGCACGTTCTTCTGATGAAGTAAGTCGTTCTCCGTCAATTTGGAATCGTCTTTCGTCTCGGCCAGTTCCTTGCTCAGCATCTTAAATAACACCAGAAAAGTTCGGTTTCCATCTACTCACTCCCTCGATGAATGCATATCGCATCTAAAGTGCTGAATTAACCCCACTTAATTTATTTCCCTAGGGAGGGGGAAATAATTTGGATACGGGAAATTAATTGGAATCCAATTTAGACTCTGGGTGCTATTGACCATTGCTATTTACGAAATGTAACGTTAAAATATTTGCTCTTCCATTGCGCAATTATTTCAACATTAATTTTTCCTATAACATTAATGAACGTCTTTTCAGGAATGGTTACCTGAAAATCCGCTGTGATTTTTGAAATGTAGTTGTAATTACATTTTTGGAGGAAATTATTTGGATTTTAAAGTTTAGAAACAAAAACCCCCAAACTAAAGTAGTAATGCAGCACTTTACAGTACCAATCTTTCTATTATTTTACCTTCAGTTGCTGCTGGAGACGTTCGTTCTTCTCCACTTGCGTCTGTCGATCTTCTTCCGGACGAGGAATGGACATGTCGTCGTCGTGAGAGCCTAACTCGGCACCTAGTACGAGAAACCCATCAGAAACCCTGTCAGAGTACCTCACATGGTTCCTTCGTAGGCGGACACCACTGACCGACATCGCCGTTGGTCAGGTCGTCGTTCTCCTCGTGTTCGTCCTCGAGGACGTGGTGGTGCTGCGGGGTGGTGGTCGCAGCGACCAGGGCCGCGGTGGCCTCTTCCTGCTTGCGTCTCGCTTCCTCCACCTCGAACTGCAACCTTCTCGTCTCCTCGTCCTTTTGATTGACCTCTTCTTGAATGCGGGACACTTCCTCCTGCTTCATCCTGATCTCCTCCTCCTGCGAGGTTACAAACGCACGTCAACCACATCCATCTTTCAACCGTGCAATTTCAATTGCAGCCGTACCAATTTGGCCTTCTCTTCCTCCTCCATCTGTTTGGCCTCTGCCAGTTTTCTCATCATCGCCTCCAACTCGTTCTGCTTTAGTTCCAGCATCTCCTTGCTCTTCTGCAACTCGCGAAGTTGCTCCTCCAGTCGGCGGATCGTCTCCTGGGCCTCGTTCAATTCTGCGCGTACAATTTAGTTTCGTTAATCCACACCAGTGTAATCATTTCAAAATCCCAGTATAATTCCAGGATTTCCACACCCCAATAAGCACAAGTTATAATCAAATTAATAAATCCAATCAAACCTCGATAATTGAACACCTGGATAATTCGTCACAATTTGAAATCAAATCTCTATAAACTTTTATGTACGTTTAACAGAGTTAAAACAACTCCGCTGAACTCCTCCCAGCACATGAAATGTGTACCACTACACATTATAAATAAACACGAAAGTTTAGTACAGTGTGTACCGTGAACCCTCAAAGAGAGTCGAGTCATCACTCCACTTAATTCGAGGTTTGACTGTATATATCCTTACATCAACCTTACGTTGCTCCACTTACAATTTATTTCATCCTGGATATTACTTTAAAAATTGTGTTAAAATGATGAAAGTACCTTTCTGTCGACGTTCCATGTCGTCCTGCATCGACTTCAGACGGCCCTCGTACTCCTGTTGCTTCTTCTCGGCCAGTTCTCGAGCCAATATCTCACGCTGCAACTTCTCTCTGCGCACCAACATAAACAAAAAATAATTACGCATCAGATATTTATCTCACCACGGAGGCTATTTGATCACGTAACGATTACTCAACCTTTCGTGTTGCCTGGCCAGTTTCTCCTCGCGAGCCTGCGCTTTCATCTGCTGCACTTCGATGGTGTCCGGCTTGCGGCGTCTCATGTACAGCTCGTGGTTTCCCATACACAGAGCCAGGATTCGCTTGTTGATTCGCAGCCTCGGTGCAAAGAACACAAAATCCTAACCAAACAAACCACTCTGTAAATCAACAGTGACCCGACCGGAGCATCGCTTAGCGCCACGGAGGTCACGCCACTTACGGGTGCCTTCTTGTCGATGGGCTTGATGACGAACTTTCTATCGTTGAACGATATGTTTCTTATCTCGCTCCACGGAAAACCGATCTTCGGAGTGAGCCTGAAAAACGAAAATCCACGTTACAAAAATTCCCCTGGCAAGGACACTTTCCTCCACGGTTCAAAATGAACCGGACACGTCCTCACGCAACCCTCAGGGTCAACACTCACTTGTCATTCTTCTCGTAGATGTTGAGGCCAAGAGCGTCGACCCCGAGCCACAGATCCGTGTTTTTCTTGTTCTTTATGTCGAAGTAGTTGACGCCGTACATCTCCAGATCCTGCGCGATCTTCAGGTATTCCATCATCGCATCTTCCCTATTTATTTACAGTTACATGCTCATCACTCGTCCCCTTGTACAATTAATCTCATCCAGATCTTACGTACCTCAACATCCCCTTGTGTTCACCGTACCAAGTGGTTATACGCGACTCCCACTCTTCTCGCGACATCTTGTGTTGCTCCAGGACCCTAAACATTCAATCATACATACATCACTTTTCTACTTGTTTTTATACTGGATGTCTACTAAACTTCCATTTCAAAATTCCATTATATTTCCTGGATTTTCAAGGATATTTATAACTTTTTTCCAGGATCAATAAACTATTTCAGCACATTTCCAACTTTGAGTTGCACTTTATTATAGCACTTCAATTATTGCTACATACCTGGGTGGCAAGAGCCTATCGTTGGCCAGAAACCCAGGAGTGTGACTCTCCGCGTTGTAATCGCCGTACTTCGCTTGGACCGCGTAAGAAGCCAGAAGCACCGACGTCTCAGGTGGACAGTAGATCTCGTCCAGAAGGATGCCATTCTTCACTTGCAGGTAGAATAACCGCTACGGACCCAACAACCAATGACCATTAAACCACAATCGACCAACTCACCAAGTGTTTCCAACATCATCTCCTCAATCACTCACCAGCGTGATGTCCTGAATGATCTCCTCGGAAACTTCCTCGGGGTAGAATTTGGCACGGAACTTGAATTGTAACGGGGTTTCCTTCTTCACATCTTGGTTCAGCACCTTCGAGCAATAATAAAACCGAAATTATATTTCCCATTCAATGCACTTCAAACATTGTGGCACCAGATAAGTCTGCGCAACACAGGGGTCACGCGTACAACAATAGATTAGTAACCCTGATAGAATAATGCCTTTGCCCTGTAACAAGTTGCCACCGTCATCAAATACTACTAATTCCCACCGTAAATCAATACTTTGCCCTCTCAATCTCCTTCTGCCACTTCCTATTCTTTCACTAGAGTCTGCGTGTTCATCGCGCTAGTAATCGTAAACTTACAGTCAGTACAAAAATTATCAGTCCATTGTATTTCATATAATACAATAAAAACGCTGTAATGTTAGTGAACATGATGATGAAATGCAGATCGAGAATCATGCCTGGGTATGTCAGCAGAAGTTTGAAACACTAAACATTGTAATTTCCTTCGCGCTGAATTATTTTATAAAAGATTTTTGGAGGCACAAGTTTAAAAATAATGCGATTTATTTTTTATTTAACACGTTCTTTACTGCCTCAAAAACAATGTCAATCATCTTACCAATTTCGTGTTTTGTATTGTCTTTTACTTTTATAATCAAAAACAATTCATGAATTAATGAAGTGTTCAATTTATTTAAATATGCTAACTATATAGTGAAACCTACCAAAATTCGTTAAAGTGGGTGTGAGAGATGATCTTTACAAATATAATAATTTTTAACCCTTCTCACATTGGTTCTCCAAGTGTACAACATGTCTAAGTGATAATTCTGGAACCGGTGTCGGATATCACTTTAGACAGGTTGTACTCTTTTAGCAAAGTGGCCCAGGGAAGCTAAAATGTTGGACACCAAAGATCTAGATGGAAACCACAACCACATACCCTACCAAAAGAAATTCCTCTTAAGCACATATCAGGGTAAGAACGCTTGAACTAATAATATCTAAAGCCGTGAAGAGCACCACACCCAAGCGGCCACGATTCGCAGCATCGTTAAATACTTGATAGTACTATATAAAATGTGCCATGTAACATCAGCGTACTAAATCGATGCACGGGCGGTGTCCGCATCTCTCATTCGCAGACCATCCATGGCACCTTCCTGCGCAACACGTGACCGCATTGGAGGAACCTCGCAGCCAACAGGTTTCCGACGCGCAACATCCACTCGAACCGGACGGCAACCGATGCTCCAAATTAGTAGCACCACCCAAGGCACCACCACGTGCCCACGTCCTGCCTTCTGGTGCACCAACACCACCACCAAAAAACCCTCCAGATTTAGCACTGACGTCAAGAGGAAGCCGTGTGGTCATCAGCTGCCTTTTTGAAAACATCCGCTCCAGAATACATATATACGTACCACTGATAACGTTCATCTTTCACATTATTCCTTCTTGCCAATTTCTGTTGGCAAGTTTTCCACTAACACTCCTCTACTTATCAATAGTATACAGTGAAACCTCTACGGTGGAATCTCAATGAACCGGGGAAAAATTCTCAAAACTGGCAGGTTTTCCAGCGTACAGAGGTTTTGATTGTAGACATTTAACATGCAGTCTGCGGTCCCAAAACAAGTGAACATTTCCACAATGGACAGGTTTATCTGCACTATTACTGATGGAAACAGTTTAGTGTCACAGTCTGAATACAGTCCCCATCTGGATACAGTCACTGTGATTGGCTGTATAGCGGTGAATGAGACTTTGCGCATAAAATGCCAGCTATAACCATTTGATCTAGGAAACTTCTGATACAGGAAACAAATTGTGGCTGGAGACATTGGGTTTCGGCACTTGATATAGTCTACAATTTCATATTTAACGCGGTCCTTCCCGTAATCTTGGTGGCTCTGTTACAGTCTTACGAGACACACTACACATTAACGTAGAAACTGGTTTAAACATAATCAGGAAAAACTTTTGGACAGAACAGATAGTTGATAAAGTTCTCAATGGATTCAAATAAATAAAGGAATATCTAAGGGAATTTATTTCTAGATTCTGATACAGTCAACTTTACGCAAAGTTTCTCGGGGAAGAAGTGCGCTTACGAGAAACTTCGGTCACAATTAAACAAATATGGGTGATCCCTTCTCGAGTTGACTATAAACGTGTTTCACTATATTGCATAACAATTAACCTATTTATATCCCAACGTGAGATATTTCTTCAAGGAACAGCGTAGTAATTCTCGGTAACCGTTGCCTCATGGATCAGCTCCTGTCACTGAAACTTCCCACCGCACCTTAGTACGCATTGCCTTGAATAATAATAATCCAGACTTAGATCAATATCAACTTTGATCCCTCTTCATCAGTATAGTCAGATTAGAAAACGTTCCAACCGAGTAATAACTCGCTGGATTTCTAATGTCAAGGTCAACATCAAGGACACGATATTGAATATAGATTTTCAGTTCAAAAATAGTTCACATTTCGTACCACATTTCATCAGTTTAGGACCGTAATTACCACATTCACCCTCGTCACTGTATCTCATCAGATAAACTCGGATAAACTAATCCCATTTTCAGGGTTGCATTATCTAAACTAAACTTCCTTCATCCACATACATTTAGATATGTAATTTGTGCCTAAGGGGTCAGCCTGAAAACCCCAACAGATAATGCACTATATTGGAACCCTTTGAGCTGCAGGGGAGAGTTTGCAACATTCTAACTTTAAACAGCTTCTTGTATTTATTCTGTTTGAATTAAAGTGCTGTCACGTTTCACTATCACCACAGTACCATCAAGGCAAGGCATGATAAACTTTGAATTGGTTTTGAATTTACCTTCTTGTTCAACTTGAGCCACGTGGAGTAATTTTTGCTGTCGATGTACTGCAGCCCGAAGAACCAAATCTCACGGAGTCCAATCGTTTTCACCACCTAAAAATGCAACAACACACCAAGTTCAAACAGTTCCTGTACATTGTGCAACAATCAATAGTAGATTAAAGGTCAAGTTACTATACAAAAAGTAATGCTAGAAACATTTTATCAAGAGATAAGAAAGGCTGATATGCATTTGCCATCTGATATATTACATTTTCCCTATTAATTTACACAATACAGTCAAACATCCTGATAACGAATCTGAGGGGACCGTAAAATCTATTCTGTATATCGTAGTTTTGTTATATTGCTTATAATAACCATTTTCATGTAAGTGAGGATGTTGTACCACAAATTATTTATGTACCCTACTTTCAAAGAATTTAGAAATCTCATAATTATACACTGGACCACCTACAGACTGTTGTCACGTGACCCTCCATTAAATATGACACTGACCTCAAATTTCAGAGTAAAGAACATTTTTAAAAGTTGGTATACTAAAATTTCTTTACAAAGGAAATTCTGTTATAAAGAAATCGCCGACTACGTTTCTCTAAAAGGAGGTTTGTAATTACAAGATTTGACTGTAGTATTACTGAATACTGTGAATCGAAATAGGGTATACTTTAGGTTATTTGTATTTTTCTTACCTGATCAAACAGCTGTTTGCCTGTTGTGTTGGGCTGGATGGCAAACTCCAACTCAGCATCCATAGTGGTGACACGAACGTTCACCTGCCACCAAAAATTATATATTTTATTATAAATATATCCTCAAATATCAACTGAACTTATTCGTTTTCAAACCTAGAAACAAAACTTACCGGTTTCGGCATCTTGCTGTTTTTAGCACTGAGCCTTCAGAACTGTTCTGAACTTTCCTGAACTGTTCAGTCCACTCTTCCAACTTTGTCCTCTGTTCCCAAAGAAAAACCAACCACATTTCAAAATTTCAAATGAGTATTCAACATGCACAGTCACAATCGTGACGTAATCAAAATACATGTTTGCCACGCTGTTCACGATTTTTGCACCACATTTCCTTTTTTTTTTTTTACTAGTATTCGTCACACTAGACCTTGTATACTTGACTTAAAACACGGAACAGAATTCCAACATTCCCCCCAGTTAAAAAAGTTATATTAGATTAATCACCGTTTCCAAAAAATTTCGAAATTGCCAAACCACTGCACATCAGCTGTTCAATGTCAACACATCTTTTTGGTTGTAATATAAGTATACTTGAGGGTTATTGCCACCACAATACGGGGAAATCAATGAACTTTGCTAGTAAGCCACGCCCCCATCACTTCCCAAGCGTGTGATTCGCAGTTAAAAAAAGCGCAAAACTTTGCACCAATCGTAATGACAATCGATGGGCCATCTTTGTCAACCTGTCACCCAAGTTTACATTCACTTTTACTACCCTTTTACTGTTTAATTTACACAATTATAATCATTAATTTTCACGCTTGGTTACAAATTACTCACGTACAAATAATTTAAACAAAAAACCAAATGCCAAACGATCAACGGACCACCCACAAAACAAACCCAGCATCTCAAATTCCTGATTCACCTTTTATGTTTCCCGACCAAGTTAGGCCTACTACATTCGATTTGCCGAAACCGACATGACGCATAGAAACTTTCCGGAATACAATCCTCGCAAAATGTCAGAACGACACGATATCGTCATAAAAATAAAGTCAAAACCAACACCCACACACCAGTTTTCAAAAAGGAAACTCGATCGCATCTCGTCACTACTCCTCCATAAGTCACTTTTAAAAAACCGTTAATATTCGAAAATCGCCAAAACGTTCCATTTTAGAAAGTTCTGCATTTCGCTACTATTCTCTACGCTGCGTCTGCGGCGCGCGCAAAATCCTTTCTTCAACGTCTGCATTCTTCAACCACTTCAACGCCCAGGAGAAATGAATGAAAAAAACTTCCCTGACCGAAAGTTGCAATAAAAAGTAACTTATATGCGCTCATCTGCACTACACAGCAACGCCACCGCAAGGAACTGCAGGATCGACCCTTGTTATTAAATCCGGGAAAATCGCATTACGATTACGAATTATTAGCCCCGCCTACGCATATTTAGAAGGTCCGTATTTTAAAATATACAAGGAGGAGGCAGTAAAATGTCCTACGAAAAGTTCATGGTCAGAATTTGGCAGACAACGTGGACAGCTTTGATTGGCCGAATCGCGCGGAATTTGAATTCAAAAACGTTCCATAATCCCCACGAATGATTAGGATTTTCATTAATTTCAAGATACTGTTCTAGCAAGCTTGCTTCTAGCATTCAACTCTTTGAATAATCGGATTTATGAATGAATCTGTTACAAATTTCTTTCACATCACTCGAGTTTTCCAACATTTTTTGGAGCGCCATCTGCTATTCGGAATGAGAAACTTCTCATTAGAAACTCGTCATACATTTTCTATGTAGTCGATCCCAAACATAATCTGAACCCAGTTACATCACCAACATACCACCAATGAGCTATAAGCTCATTGATACCACCTCAATTTCCCCTTGCTCAACAATGGCGGCTTGCATTCCAATCTCCATTTTCCCTTACACAGCGCCGTATTCCCCCCTGGCGGCGCAAATCTGCCCCATTTAACTATTGTTTGCGTCCTCACTGAACTTCGATTAATTTGCATCAAGAAATTGTTTCAACCGCATCCACCCGGCTTATACATAGTCTTTACTAGCATTACACTGCTAAATCTGCAAATATTTGCGCCACATATCCAGATGACACATTTTTCAACACCTGAGGCCACAGTAAATTTGTATCCATAAATGCAGTGAAAACTGCGAACTCGACCACCCTTACATGTTGACCACCTGACAAAGTTGACCAGTATAAAAAATTGGCCTGTTTATATTAATCCCTTTACACTTTCCTCTCCGGTAATTTGACACCATGATAACAGCTAAGGAATATAACCCCTAAGAAAGAAATTCTTTGTGACGTCATCGGCCAATTGACTTCATGTTGGCTGCCTAAATTTCCCCGGAATGGTGCTTATTAGCCCAGCACTGTACTACAGTATAATTTTAATTATAGCCGTTATTGTTGGTGTGTAGCTATTGCATAAGTACTAGTAGTACAGTGCCCTACATTCATTTTCTATGCATTTTTAAATATGTTGACCACCTGTTAAAGTTGACCGGATTTTTTAAACCAGTCTTACTATACTACAATCCTTAAATATTACAGATTATACTACTAATCTGAATTCCACACGAGTTTTCCTATACTACATGTACGCATTGCTAAAACAGGTGTAACATCCTTATCGGGTCAAATGGCAACAAAAAAAGTAATCTGTATTGATAACAATAATCTCCAAGTCAAGGGGCAAAGTGCGGACAATTAAAACAATGCTGTTGCACGCCGAAACATAATCCCATTTATAACAACAGTTCAACCAACAATAAAATTAACATCACATTATAATCCCCAAGGCCTACTTCCCTGTTTCCATTTCATTTTTCTTTTTTTTTACATTTTAACCGACACGAACACCAATTTCAACACATTTATTCCCAATTAATTAAGAACATAAAGCTGAAGAAAAAAAAATACTACAGGGTGTCTACCAAAAACTAGATGTGGATATCCAGTAAATTTCCACGATTTCCAGGTCTACGAGACAATAAAAACGAATTCCAGGACAATTACCTGTAAATTATTTTAAAATGCCAACATAAAAACCCATCACACATCAATGTTTTACAAAAACTTCAGCACACACCTATCGAAATTATTCAAAAAATAATTCAGAAACTAATTGCCTATATTAGCCAAGTAGTAAATCAAACGCAAAAGGTTGGTGTTGTCAAATAAAATGAATCCACAGGACAAAATCCATTATAATTCCAGGATATCCAGGTAGGTATAGACACCCTGTACTACATTTCAGCTCTTAGGTTATTACATAAATAAACAATTGTGTTTTCCCTCCCCTCAAAATGTTACCATAATGTAACAACCAGTTGTCCTCGAAACTACATACTGTAATTATCCAGTTTGGTTATTACTTCATCCACTTGCACTTCGGGTTTTCAGGTCGGTCACGTGACGTCACATTTTCAAAAAAAAACGCGTACAGTAAATACTTTATATATATAAATGAAAGTGATAAAATAATAAATAAACTGATAACGGTGTTCCACAAAAAATTCAAACACACCTTCCTTTTATTATTTATAAGTATGTGAACACACCAGGTATTTGGTGAGCAATGTGACAGATAAAAGTACTGAAATAGTGAAAAATTTGGTTTTAATTGAGGAAATGTGACGTCACAATGTCGACACAACAGGCGGCAATAAACCATATTTTTCGGGGTTAAAGTGACGTATCTGTGCCACCTTTTGGGTATACAAGAAAAAGTACTAACCTCCCGTTATAATCAAGGTTGATTTTGCAACATTTCCGATTTGCCTAAATTACAAATTGCATTGCGCAACGCACGTGACGCCATTTTCTAACGAGTTAATGGCGGCCAATCAAAAAGAATCTCACAACGACTTGAAAGCCAATTAAATATTAACTAACAAAAAACAACCCTAATCATCCAAGTACAACACGAGATAGCATTACTATTAAACTACTATATAGTATACTAATACAACAATATTAATAATGATTTTATGTATCATCACCTTTAAAACTTTAGTCAATTTTTCGTTATAACCATTCAAATATTACAAATTTTGTGATTGTTATAATATAATAACCCCAACTGCTTCGGCGAAACAGCATTTCCGTGGTTCAGACGACGAAATAATCCCATATTGCATCATGTAAATTTAGTCTTGAATTATTTTCTAATCGGAAAATTTGAATATTCGCTACTTGCGCAACTTTCTTGCAGACGACCCGAAACGCGTGCAAGTTTTTCTATGCTGCAACGTTAAGAGATGTTGCGCGAAATAGTTGCTCGTGCAATAAAGATGCACGAGAGATTTTAAAAAGATTACCAGATTTAAAAGTAGTGATGAAAAATTAATGCACACCACCATGTTCTCTTCCTTATCATAGCCATTGTAAAAAATCAAAAGGAAACGATGAACCTGAATGTCTATTCATTGCTGTATATGCGTATGATATTATAGTTATAAATAGATTGAAATTTCTGACCTTTAAAAAATGTGGGGATGAAAGAAATATTTAAATTGAATTTTCTAATGACCTTATTTTATTAACACAAAATGTAAATTACTTCCGTTTCTTAGAAATGTCTTTTAATAAATAATCGCTGCACACTACTATCCGTCCACTCTAACTACGGCTCTTGAGGTTTACACTAAATAATGGTAATTTTTCTACTAATTCATTACCGGTTTTATTTTCTTGATGAATAAAAACACTAATAATACAAGGGAAACAGGATTTGGTGAGAATAGTTACACAAAACGTTGTTTTAAAAATGTGAACAAGTTAAAATTCAAATTATGCCAACAAATATGAATGTCATGTTTAATATTTGTATTATATGGGTTATCCCCTTCTATTATAAATTATCTGGATATTGTAAGTAAATTTAGAGTGGGTTTGATTAAATTCCCTGATTAAACTATATTCAGTTTCATCTTATTGGACAATTTTAAAACGAAGAACTTTAAACCTTTTATAGCTCTAAAAACGCAATTAAAAATTTACTTATTTTGGGACCCTTAATTTGTAAGTTGCAACACTCCACAGTACTTTATAAGACATAGTAAGACGAATAAAAAAATAACCAGGCAACGTAAAAATTATAATTTTTTTTACCCCCAACGTCGCGTCCAAATCCTTTAAAATCTGGGTAGAAATTAACGTAAAAATACCAGGGTTTTGTCGTTTTTGTGCGAGTAAAAATAATAGATACACAACACACAAAAACAACAGGTCGCCGTTTTCTAAGGGGTCAAATCGTATCCGGTACACAGATTCACAGAAGCCACTTTGCGGCAACAACAATCGGTTTCGTCAAATTCCAATCGAACGAGCGAGAAAAAAATGGCGAATTCGAATTCCAGAATCTTCGAAATAACGGTACTCACTTGCGGGGCCAAAATAAGATTCGTAACGTAAATATTTGGGCGGGATTAAAGTAAAGGAGATGTGAAAACGAGGCGCGGTCCGGGCGCCAAATTTGCGATGATGGCGCCCATAGTTGGCTGCCACTTCGACACTTGCAAAACTTTTCTCCGATATATCGAACGCGAGTTCAAATCGCGTTTCGATTATACGAGCGTTTCGCCGCCACAAACGTACATCCAACCGTGTTTTTCACAAACTCAATAAACTCGTACTTACAGGGTTATTCGATAGTTTCCTTCGCCGTGATACGTGACAGTTGACGTTCGCGATGAACTGAACTAAACCTCGCAGCCGTGGACAATCTTCGAGTTGAGAAGGAAAATGGCTGCCAAAGCGACCTGCTCATTGGGTGCCACCGAAATTTCCCAGCGTGCAACGCGACCGTACGCACCACCCACGCCAATGACCGCATTGGGATTAGAGACGATGCGGCCAATCCACGTCTGAATTATGATTGGCTGCGCCTGCGCCATCTTTTGTCTGATTTAGAATTCGAATGCCCAATAAAACGCAGGGATTGAATATTCCATTAAAATTATCTCCATATCGTCGTCGGAGATGCGAAATTATTCGAACTAATAAAAAATGATCCGTCCCAGTGATGCACCAGTGATGTACGGAACATCGGTTGAGGCGTTCGTAAAATGGATGACGTCAAGCTGATATAGGCGTTCTATTTTTGCCTAAAAATGGTGGCAAAAACACGCCAGCCGTTCTGCTCAGGGCTGCCATCTAGCGAGCCGAATTGTAACTCGCAGATATCTCGTATTAAATCATTTACACCTCTTATTAAATTACCATGTTTCTAAATAAATTTAATACCTGATGAACAGCAGGAACGTCACATTATTCATTCAACTGTACTCATGATATATACTAAACTCGTATAAAGTATGTTTTTATAAAATTTCATTCAAACAGCAGCAGATAAACAGTTATAAATGAATTAGTACAAACCAAGAAGAAATAAAATACATAGAATTAGCCTAATTGCAAAATTTAAGGGAAATTGCAGCTATAAAATTAGATCCCAATGGACAAAGGCTGCAACTTGCTTTTTAGGACCATATAAGGATGTAAGGATGAAGATAGCCTGAAATGTAAATTATGACATCAACTTGCTCCACCCAAGCCTATAATGAAAGGCCTCACCCCCATGACTAAAATCTAAAACATTGTTTCACTGCATTTACGTTGTAGTATTCCCAATATACTTCGGTGACATATGTAAACAGATAAACTATATAAGTGTTTGGTCTGAAATTTTTAAGGTGTTTTCATTGATTGATTGATAACAAGGATTTGTAACCTGCATATCACATCATCCACTCTTGATATCACTTCCCTTTTGGAAGTAACCATTACAGTGTGATGTGTTTTGAAACAGTCGAATAATAGGACCAATGTTTTGTAGGGTGGAAATTCTTGCAAAAATGTTGATTCGATTGCAACTGGAATTCTATTAAAATTGTGGCCATGGATTTGAATTATTTAGTTTCGTAACTGGAGTGTATGGGATAGTATATTGTGAGATATGTACACATAGATAAGCTCTGCCATTGTATTGGCTGGAACTGCAGAGGCGCTTGGCCTCATTGGCTGAAATTTCAAATTTTCCAAAACATGACACTGTGACGCCAGAGCGGTGACACCGCCTTGCCACGACGCCCTCTTTAACTACTCGTAACTTTTTGTAACAATTGTTTAAAAAAGTTTTGTTTTCGCCAATCGTTTTATTGGCATCGATTCTGTAAAAGTACACACTTTCCAGGGTATGTCACAAAACCTTGTCAGTTCACCTTTAAAACACAAGTGAATTAAGCCTTATATTGATGGTTGTAGAGGGCATATGGCTCCTGTTCCAGAGAAGTGGTGGCTCCATTACTAGTAATGGATCTTAATGGACTACTGTTTAAAAACACATTACTGTAATGGTGATTCCCAACAGGGTTCAAAGAAACTGAACACATCACAACTCCATCGTCAGCAGATGGTATATTTGATCCAAACTTTGCAGGAAGATCGGCAACGTACAACATTCATTCGAGTGCGATGAGTTAATTAACCTATGTATACAATAAATGAATGGCAATTTCGTCCCACAGATGGTGTCCACTGCCATAGCCACCCTCTGTAAAGATCCAGAACCCTGACGCAAACAGGCATCTAATACACCAATCGATCTATCAGACCCCCATCGGTTAAAAAACCTCGGAAAAATGTATACCATCACATTGTTTTAAAAACCCCGGCTAGTGCCGCAACACTTTCCTCGTGCTGGCAGTGTCTGAATTTTTGCAAGCAACCCTCAAGTGTACTTCCATCTTCCATGTCAAACTAATGAGGATCTGTTGTCATGTGGCATGTGTGAAATACAAAATTATGACTCGATAAAAAAACAGAAAAGAATTGCCGATTGTGTCGGGCAGATGAAATGCAATAATAGGCCTAAATGATGACAACTAACGACAGGGCATGGTCCTAAATTCCTCAATTAATCCCCACAAAATTTACATCTCACCATCACTCATGTTTGAAACCGTTTCCCCATTTCGGATCTCTTCTTTCTCGCCGCCATCTTGCTTACCGGACGTAACGACATCCACCACGTCTTCTACTTTGCACTTGGCCTCGTTGTCCAAAGTTAACCTAGACTCTTCCTCCGGTACGTCTTCGTCCACCACCAGGTTCCCGTTCACCGGAGAAGGGGAAGAATCGACCGTAGAAGTTACCGCGGTCTCCACCGCAGTTACGGGTTCCTCCGGTTCCGCTTCGCGCTTCCGCGGAGATTCGGACATCGTCTTTTCGTTGCACGTCTCCATCTCGTCCACGACGTCTTCCTCCACGTCAACCTCCACCTCCGAAGGCCGAGAGCCAAGAGAAGTAGAGTCCCGGCTCACGGTGTCGTCGATGACCAAAGCCCTTTCGGTCTCCATCTCGATCTCGGTCTCGACAGAGCTCTCCGTTTCCATCCTCCTCCTTGGCGAGGTTCTTCTTTCACCGTGGGGAAGCTCTTTGTTTGAGTGGTTGGTGTACGTCCAAGAGGCTGGCTGTTGTACTTCGTTTCCCGGCTCTCCGCCGTTAACCGACGAGAGGTTAGCCGTCAACCGGCGGTTTTCCAGCTGAAGTTTGGCCGCGTTCTCTTTAGAGTCCCTTAGTTGCTGTTGAAGGTAGTAGATGGTGCTCTGCAGTCCCTCCATGTCCCCATCCAACTCCATCACAAAACAGTCCAAATCTAAAACACGTTATCAGCGTTAAGTGCGGGTTGGTTTGCAGGAATTTTCTGAAAGGTACATCACCTGCTTGCGACTTCTTCATCTCTTCGCTGAAATTTCGCTGCAATGCCAGGTCACCCTCCATCTTTGCTATTCTTCCCGATGATATCATTTTGCCAAGTTCCTCATTCTCCTGGTACAGTAGTCGACACTTTGCCATTAAACGTTTGCCTGTATTGCTGCAACAGTAGCAAATGTTTGCAGAAAACAAAAAGAAGAAAAACACCAGTTTAGGTAGATGAACAACAAACATGAAAGCCCAATTCTCTTTACCATTTTACGCAACTCTCATCTAACTGAACCACGGTTGTTCTGCCCCAACTGTTCAAAAACCTAGCACACGCAAGGTACGCTAAATTAGGTACTAAATTTCCCTGAATTAAGCATAACAATGCAAATATGATGCAGAGTGCTCAGATTCTGCAAACAGTTGAGCCAGAGAATTTATCACAACTGCAACACCGAAATGGATTTGCAATTTGGGGCATTTGATTTTCACCTTTTTATACGAGCCAAAATAAGTAACCGACATGTTTTACCCAGCAGGTTGAAAGATTCGCATGAAACACATACACACACCACTTATGAGAGCATCGTTTTGAACGGTTGGTGGCCGTAGCAGCACTTCTGGTAAAGAAGCCGCAATTCTAAGACAAGAGTACAGAAAACATGAAAATCGAATCTCCCAACACAAAATCCAAGAGGTGGTGAGAAATCTGTAAAATAAACAAAACCTACCAACATGGCATTAGATGACCTGTTATCGCACTTCAGCATCAACTTATTTCGTATTCGGTGTACGCAAGCAATGGTGCCAACAGTATACATATACTCGTATTAAATTTTAAATCCTTGGTATAATCGTAAGAAGTTACACTTTGGTGTAGAAAAACAAAAAGCTAAGTAATTGCCACAAAGCAATGTCCCCAATATAAAAATGTAGCAACTTTGTTTCACACGGGTATTGCATATGAAAGCTACATAAATGACATTGCAGATTTAAAAGCATTTACTATTCCACAATTACCAAAGTTCCAGCCACTTAATTTTAGCAAGGATTTTAGCATTACAGTAAAATCTGTCAATATACTGGAAACATGTCAGCAGCAGAAACCTGGCTGAAATGCAAGTTTTTTTTAGTCCCTTCCGTAATGGAAGAGCCAACTACAAAAACTATGTTGTGGGAATTGAAATAGTGGAACTGCTATGATATTGTAGTGGGAAATAATTGAACCCTCTTGGAAATAACTATACGGTAGTGTTTCGAAACAAGTGGTCCATTACTCCCCACAACTGTAATTGAGTCACAACTTCTCTGGAGTTCTATGGAGAATGGACTTTTAAATTATCCAGGTGTCTAATTAATGAGGTTTTACTGTATTGATGTAGTGGACCATTTTTCAATTCCCACAGTGTAGTATCAATGGTAGTATTTTCAGCAGTATATTCCAATAGGGTTGCAGGCAATTTCCATAATAAAATCACTGTCTATAGCGGAAAACCCTTTTACAGGTCCCATGGGTTTCCGTTATTCACAGGTTTTACTGTACAAAGATACTATATTATGTCAGAACCAAAACATTGCGTACACCTTTTATAAATTTCTACACCGTCAAGGACAGTTTTAGAATGCCTATTGCATTTTAAAACTCCTATTCTTAACACGTAATGTTACAATTATGTTTACCAAAACTAGAAAATTCCCCATCCGTAATGTTTTTCTTCAAATTCCCAATATGTTTGAATTCCATCAAGACCAAGGTGTCTTATCCGATAAACATCGTAAGCGGATCGTTTACCATTTTACCAAATGCAATTCAAATTATTCACAAGGTATACTGCCGCACAATATCTTTTTTACCCATGACTTGTCATATCCTAAAGCATTGATTTATCGCTCAATTTTCCTATTCTGTCAACAACTGGGAACTTACTTAACACATACACTTAATCGTCTACGTGCATAAAATACTGCCCTACAACAGGATGCCCCAGAATTGCCATGTGCACCTACATTTAAATACATTTTCCACAAGTACTGATGCTAAATATGCCACATGTTATCACCATCGGTTAAAATCGGCAAATTATTAGCAAATTCCAATATTTCAATTGGTAATAATATTGCAGTAGATGAGGTGTAAATTGTAAGCACAAGTTGTGATACGAAACAATAGTTTGCAGTTTTACAGGGTTAATTTTTGGGAAGCCGTTCTATAAAAACAGAGACATTTTATTAATTAACGGACCAGCTGCCAGACACCAACGTCATGATTAAGAATTAATAGGAGTCTTTGACCCTTGTACTTCTTGAGAACATCCTTATTTTAAAATTTGAGCAAGTAATTATGTAAGCAAACAATGCTTAATTAACAAAGTGAATGAAAGAACTAGCATTAAGATTAAATTTGTTATAATACTGTGACAATCAGCACAGTTTCACTATTTCTGTCTCCCTGTAATTTAACTAACTGTAAACCAACATTAAAATAATAGTTCACATGTTTAAAAGTGCTGATTGACACATTAAGTACTTATTTTGTTACTACATCCCTCAAGTACTACAATATTTTGCTGCCATATTACAATATCCAAAAGTAATAGTGGGGATTTTATGTGCCTAGTGCAAAAAACAAAACATGATACACACTCACCTCAATTATTTGTATGTGAGCATTATGTAAGTTTAACACAATGTAAATAAATATACCCTATGAAAATTTAAACTTATTCTAGTGTTCAATGTTTAATATTTTGCATGCATAGCCATGCTAAATCCCACCATTACTTTGTAGGTACACTATGCAATATAACTAACAGTGCAGTCACATTCACAACACAGTGGCTACACGATTATTAATTTGTGCATTCCATAAAACACATCCCATAATTTAGATTTATGTATTCCAATTGGAAAATATACCTCTGTGAACAAAATGTATTTTGCAATGAAATGAATTTCCTCGTAATAAAACCTGCGCTGCAATACGCATTTGTATTTCAAAACTTAGATATTTTTCACCCAATCTCACTGCCATTTTCCAAAATACATTTTACACGTTTCAAATGATCCCTTGCATTAATGTATAAGTAAATCACTTAACTATCCCTGGGACAGTACAACACCAACATATACAGAATCACAAGTTACAACATCAAAAGTGTTTTAACAAATTTAGAATATTCCCAACAGTAGCTAGACAACATTATCCATAAATTTGCCAACTTGTAAATATGAAATTCAATTTCACACCCCATCTTAACATTATGAAATTCTATTAACCTCGCTTATAATCAACTCGGATATTAGCAAATATCGGCAATTGTCAACAAACTCCAAGGTCAGAATAGGATTTTCAATACAAATCAACCAACCTTTCAGTAAACCCCTGATATTGTCAACTAAAGGGTCAATGAAAGATTTTAAGGAATATCACGCGAGTCGGTTAATTATAAAGACAAACTCATGCAACATAATGTAACACAAGCATTTACTTCAATTTCGCAGCCACGAGTGCATAAACTACAACCATGTAATGTTTTACTTTTAAATAGAGGTTATACAAGGTGTTCCAGAACTCTCTGTACACAATTTCATGGGAGGTAGGGGCACAAGACTTTTTATTTTTAATACATTGCATGCACATACTCATATGCAAGGTGCGAGCGCTAGAGTGTCATGAATAAGGTGGAGTAGGCAAAGACATTTGGACCTCTTGTGCAAAACTATATTATCACTAAGTTACATTCAGCTGCTCAAAGGTACGTCTGCCAGCAGTGATGCATGCCTGGCAACGTCGAAGCATTTCTTGCCTCACAGCGGTTAAAATTCCAGGCATGTCACGTACCCTACGCTTGCTGCGGCAGCTGCAACTCTAGCAGTAAGATATTCTTGGGAGCCAACAGATTTGCATTTGAGGACACACACAATGGTTAAGAAAAAAAGTCTTATTATATCTGCGCCCCCTACCTGCCATGAAAGTGTGTACAGAGAGTTCTGGAACACCCTGTATAGCCTATTTTCATTGAAATAAAGGTTTTATAGGTTTTGCAGGAAACCTTAAGAAACCAAAATCTCCCAGTCCCATTGAGTTGAATGTAAGCGAGGTTCATTGTATAACATTGCCCGTAATAACCGATGGCGAAACATGTACTTCATGCGCAAATCTACCTGGCAGAAAATGTTTGAGATCTCAAACTTACTCGGCGGACATGGCAATTCATTTCCTCTCAAATAGTGTAATAAGATTAACCCGCGGCTACTTATACTTCTTACTGCCGCGCACAACATGATCGGCAGGTAAAAATGTCATCCGCGATGCCAAGTATGATCAAGTCAGGGAAATAACAGACTATTAAACGTGCAGATTGCGAAGCCGGACCGAGCGAGGGATGACACGCTCACCGTTCGATTCGTAAAATTCAACGAAGAATGGCCATGAGTTGGGAATTTGGGGACAAAAAAAGGGGTAAAGTTGACTTGCTATGCATAGTTCAAAGTTCAGTTCGTCTCCTTGAATCTTCTCTTGCCCGTGCTGCTACTGTTTCTTTCGGGCCTTTCGGGCAGCGCGAGAGAGTAGACGTACGTACCACAAGTTCTCCGCCGCTTTCTCTCTCTCTCGGGCCCCAACCTTGCCGAAAGTTTGTTTTCAGTCAAAGTTTTGCCGCTCCAAGGGGCATTAGGAGCGGTGGTTTGCCGTTTGCCATCGGCACAAGTCTAGTGGTAGTGCCGCGGGAGGAAAAGTTAGGAAACCTTGCGTTTTCAAGTCAAGGGGGTACTACCAACGAGCAACTTAGAGGTGTTCTGCGAGACGCAGAACCGGGACGCATTGGATGGATGATGATTGGTCTCCACCTGTCTGGGGTGAACTTCCAGGCGCTTAGGTCATTCTGAGTCTCTTCCAGTTTCGTTTTCATCGCTTCCAGCTCCTTCTTCATCCGATCGAACATTAAGTTCACTGTTGGGTCCAACAGGGCCGACCGTAGCTGCGCGATGCCGGGGATCTGGGCCTGGCGCAGCTCCTGGATCTGGTTCTGCACACAAAACGCATCTCTTCAGGCAGAAGATCTCGACACACGGCAAACAGCACATTCCTTCCGCTCTCCAAAGTTACACGAAAACAATATATCTGTGATTAAGGTCAGTGGAAAAACGACGCTCACGGCATATTCCTGCATCTCTTGCTCCTTCGCGGTTAACCTCATCACTAACACATTCTCCCGTCTGGTGGCCTCTTGCTGCTGTTGCTTCAGTTTCTCTTCGCTCTCCCGAAGACTCACCAGTTCGGCTGTTGGAAAACCCATCGAGTCAATCGCACGTCAAGTACAACAGGGTGTCTACTAAACATTCACTTCAAAATTCCAGTGTACTTCCAGCGTTTCCAATGATATTTATAAACTTTTTTCAGGGACACAGAAGACAAAGCGAAAGATTGTTACGTAACAAACCACATTATAATCCCTGTATGAAAACTGATGAATAATAAGTGGGATGTTCTAAACAAACTGACCGTTTTCATTAAGCATTGCCAAGATGGAGGCTGGAGTGAGGCAAAGTATGCAATCAGATTGCCAGAAAACAAGTTTTCTCGCAAAGGATGCCATTCCCAAACGTTTTTCTTAATTTTCCAGCCAATGGCAGAACAATGAAATGGGTCAATAAATAGAGGAACACAGAAATGAATGAACGAAATTACGTAAAGTGCTAAAAGCGAGAAATGTTACTGGATTAAGAAAAAAATTGCATTATATTTCCAGTATCAGTAGACACCCAGTACAATCAAAATCAAGCCAGTGACCAGCAAAAGGGCCAAATGCGAGGATTTGAACCCACTGAAGGCCTCTAGACACAACTACAGATAATAACCAAACTCACAGCTGTCCCTGTGTTCACTGCTCTGCGCTTCCAAGCTGTCCGAATATTGGTACTGTTTTAGAAGATGTGCAACGAGGTCCTCTTTAGTCATTGCATCCAGTTCGAGTTTTGAGAGGCGGGGCTACAAATATCCAATCATTTTATTTTCTAACACATTTATTCCATTGTAATAACAATAATCAAATTATCTTTTTGTAATCTCAATAAAGGATCTTACCCTCTTGGCATCTGGCTCATCTGTCATTTCTTGCACTGTAGCAAACAAACAGGAAACATAACATAAAATCAGTTTTTAAGTTGAAGCAGATGTCAGTGATGGTAATATAATATATTCCCCAAAATGCCATTATTATGATCTTTTAATTTTCAAGCTTACTGTATTGCTTAACTGCCAATTTACAGTATTCATTCTGCATCATGGCCTTCAGTATCCTTGATATATCACTAACCATTTTCTCAAATTTCCCATTATAAAATGCCCCCCCCCTCCCCCAAGTATTTTTCGTACAAACAGAAATAAGCCTAAAACTACAGGGGAGAGATTTTTGGTCCACACGACACACATAATGCTCGTCGGTTTCGGTTTATTCCGTTTTCACCAACGTCTAATAACACAATGCGACATGATGAGTACAAAAATGTAGACTTTCTACGTACGAACGATACTGAAATTTCCGTTGTAGAGAAAACGTAGTTTGACGAAAAACGCAAATTCTTTTGTGTGAGCACCGAGACAAAATACGAGTTTACGTACCTCAAAAATAATAACAATCGCGATGTATTAATGCATCGTGGTGCACGAAGACCAGCCGAACACACGGCTGACGATAATTTCGGCTTTTGAGCGAAGGCGACGCAGGGAATCGCGATTTTTCACCCTACCAAACGTTCACTATTTTACAATGGACGCCCTCTTGCCGTTTCTTCACAGCGGTCGACCGCATGCAGCGCCATCTACCGTCGCCCGGGAACCGCCATGGCTGTTGCCGGCACGTCGTTGCGTTTTAAATAACAATTTCGTACTTTATAATACGTATCCTATATAATATTACTCTACAGCTGCAAAAATCAACAAAAATTGACATTTTAAAATCGATTTCCTACTGTTTTAATTGATGAAAGGCTGTTATTGAAAGAATTGGCCACTAGTATCCTGGATGCGTCATCGTGGACATGTTTAGGGCCGGCACTGCTAGGTGGCGTGCTTAATCAAAAATCTCGAAACCCAAACAAGCCATACGCCACCTAGCAGTGGAGGCCCCAAACACATTCGTGATGACTCGTCCCTTTCATTGTTTAGATCATTGACCAATCTGCATTCATTGCTGCATTGGTGATTCATTGGAGGGAAATTCAAAGTACAAAAATCATAATTTGCATATTAGTCCGGCCTAAAGGGTACTAATATATGTACCTATATGCATTTATGAAAGACACAAGAGGTTTTTCAAGTCATTTTAATAGCCATCATCATTGTGTAAACCACAAGTCAAATGCCATTGTATATCATCTTTAATATCAATGATAAAACAGCACTGACACTTCACTCGATTATATACAATCACTTTCACATCAAGTTTAAATGACATTATGATCGAAATCAATCAATTATCAAGTGAATACGCCCAATCGTTTCAAAGGGTAAACAATAATTGACAACATACAAACTAAAGCTACAAAAATATTCCGGTTGAATTTAAATATTCAAAGGTTTGTTCTATACATTTTTTACCATTGGATTACTAAATATCGGTGAACATGTTACTAATTTGCATGAATCACAGCTTTCATTTTCAAAACTATGTAATATAGAAAACTTGAGTCAATTTAAACATTCAATTGTCATTTTCCTTGCAAGCAAATTCTTGAAATAAATAACCATAACATTAGCAGAAAATTACGTATATATGGACCGAAATACTCCACTGATTTTACTATGATATCATGCTGATTTACAAAATATATTTCTTTTATGGAATACACATTTAAAAGCCAGCTAACTCTACATTGTTAGATACACAACATTCTATCGGCTAATCTTGTAACATGTACGAGACTTGTCATTTTAAAGTTTAGCTGGTATTTTTGTTAACTAAAAGGTAAGTAAGTGTCTTGGGAAAAAACATTGACAAGTGTTTGTAATAGAACATAGAAATATAAAATAAATGAAATGTGCAACTAATTATAAGTCTGGATTATAAAGCATATTTCGGCAGATATAGGCTATGTACCGGTACATGGTCATTCAAAAGCCGCACAACCTATCAATATAGCCAGTATTCTGATTAAACATGTGCAATTGTATTAATGAACAATGTTCTTATTCAGTGTTATTCTACAATGATCTCAGTTGTATGCTACCAAGAGTGGATGATGCTACTAAAGTTGCTACGCCACATTAAATGCAAACCCTAATTTCTTAATATTTCAACTTTTGAAACCCTTAAGGTTGTTTAATTCCATAAGGATTAAACATTTCCCTTTAAAATATAAAAGTAAAGGTAACAGACTTGGTAAGAGTAAACAGTTACTATCCCTTTACTAAAAATACTGCAGTTGGTTCAATAAAACTACTGTTTTGCATATTTTTATGAATGAAAAGTGTAATTTTTGTGGAACAAACTGCAGTATTTTTTAAGGGGTTTACACAATGTTTTTTCATCCGATTTAAAACATTTGGTGGAAACTAATTTAGTGTTTCATTTGCTGGTACGTTTTAAGGGCACGTGCTCCTGTTGCATATTGACAGCATAGGAGTTGCAAGGTACATTTGAAAAGTTTGACAATAATTAACTAGTAGTATATTGATGATGGTGTGCATGACTTTAGAAACACCCTGTACCAAGTCCCGACCCACATCTAATACAGTGGCCTGTTACATGTGCCCCAACACAAAAGTAATCTAACTACAGTGGAATCTCTCTATAGTGGCTCCCTTAATAAGGGCATTGCCTTATAAAATATACAGGTTTTACCCTCTCAACTTTGATGTTTTCTATGTAATTGCTAACTTTCCAGGGCTTCCTTTATTAGAACAGTTCCCTTATAAGGATCACATTTGCTCTTCTTTAGGTTATAAAATTGGCTTGTATTATGGCATCAATGGATTAATTAACTCTTACTTCAAAACTTATTAGAATGACTGTTCATACTGTTTTCCAAGAAACATGGTAAGCACTTGGAAATTATATTCATTGATTTGTTCATCAATATGACGTTTTTTATTCTTAAGGGCTCAGTGTGATAGCTTAACTTCACTAAGGGAATACCCTGCAAGAGCATATCCTTATAAGGGACACCATTTTGCCGTTATAGGGAGATTCCACTGTATTTAGAAACTTGCTTTCAGATTGTCACTGCAGATGAGACAATTGAAACGAAGCTGTTGACCGAGCAGGATTATTACAGTTGATTACAATCACTGTATAGTTCAACGCAAACTACCATTCCGAATAATATTAACACGAATCAAAACAAAAACGAAAACTATCCAATCGTCGACGAGCTATGATGTGTAACGCATAATATATAAATGTGCGGGTTAAGCTAACGTGGCATCGGAATCACTCGAAGAGTAGAAACAACTGGATGTCTGTGGCATTGCGAGCAGCGAAATCATTTTTCAAACCTAGGAATACCTAGGTTAAAAACCAGTTAAAACAGAAAAATCTGCACAATACCTTGCGCCAAACGACACTTTTGATCGTCGGCGCAGCAGCTCCTCAGACCCTCGATGCCAGATCCTCGCGCAAATTACCATGAGGGGTATTTTTGTTCTTCCTACTGTCAATTTACTTATAGAGGGGTTGAAGTAAGAGTCCCGACCAATTTGACTTATTATCAAAGGTTTCACGTATAACAACGTGACAGTGATATAGCCGCATTCCCAGTTTCAACCTTCTTGGGAGAGATCGCGCCACAAAAGCGATGTTGTGGGAATTGAAATAGTGGAATCACCATGATAGTGTAGTGGAATGAAGTGGGAAATAATTGAACGAATATGATTTTGTAGTGGCAAGACTACTAAAAGCTAAGGCTATGAAGCAGCCGTCACGTGATTGACGTTCGGGGATTTCAGCGCAAGTTAAAAAATTCGATAATATGTTGGAGGTGAGGTGGTTCAGTTGCATCAGAAATCTCCAAAGGTCGGTCACGTGACAGCAGTGGACATGAACTGGAACATGTAGTTTAATAGTACGTGTGCTAACGGGCGGTATATACTAATCTAGCATCTTCACCTGGGGCCCCCTTCAATTCCCAACTATAGCACTCAAGCATTTTATCCCTGCTTGCCCGCAGCCAGTCCGAGGACCAGTATCAGGATTCTAATACAAGACTATTTAATGCACATCTCAAATCTTTTGAAGGCCCACAGCGAATCCTAACCAGATATTCTAGTTAATTAGCAGATGGGAGAAACCGGAGTACCTGCAGAAAACCTACTGGAACATGTAGTGCACCACTATTTCAATTCCCACAATGTATAGTATTTTCAGCAGTATTTAGAATAAATTGAAATTATCATATATACCGCAGTTCCGATTTGAGTACCTGAAAGATGCGGAGCCAGAAAATTGGTCCCTTGACCATTTCCCCCACTTTGACACGTGTAAAAAGTTGCAGTTGGCCCGGCAAAGGACCAGTTTTATGTGCCTTGCTATTGGCTGAAACACAAATGACGTCTTTGTTGTGGATATGTGTACTGTCTTTCCAAAGAAAGAATGAGCAAGGACGGTGCCAAGGACCAGTTTTGAAGGGGTGCACTGTTGCAGATTCACAGGATATGACACTCAATAAGGATTGCTGGTGTTGCCACAAACTGCAACCGTGCACCCCCTTCAAAACTGGTCCTTGGCACCGTCCTGGCTCAATCTTTCTTTGGAAGGACAGTTAGATAACATCCAATATGGTCGCACGATTATCGGCATTACTGCCTCCATATTGTGGCAGTGGGACACGCCTACTGAAATTGGGCAATTGATATTTTTCACTCAGCTGCGCCTTCTGTCTTGTGAGTGCACAAAAAGCCAAGATGGAGGTCTACTTGAGGATGGTCAGTAATGCAAACTCATCCTTACTGAATCCTCAGGTTGGCAGCAATTACTTTTTATGACATCACACATCATATGATATTCCCCCAGGCTATGAAATAGGTTAATTGTCAAGGAACACATATTTTGGCTCCACCTCTTTCAGGGACTCAAATCATAACTGTTGTATATAGTATCTCAGTGCAGGATTCTTATACATGTAGATAAATTGTTCCAATGTAAAAGTTTATTGTAAATGTGACCTACTATAAATTAAAAATATACGGTTACTACTTGTCAACCCAAGTAATTAAATCAGGCTACATCACTGCCACGTACGTGAAGGTACATCAGACATTTCAGGATTACTGATGATGGTCATGGACCGGCAGGATAGAAATTGTCTTCTCATCACCCTCCCGCACCCACCTCGCAAACTGGCAGCATGAACTCTCCGATACAGATTCTCGCTATGTACAAGTTTATTCCAGCCAAAGGTGGATACTGGCAATTGGGTAAAAAATATACCAAAGACTTTTGATCATCAATGTACACACCTCGCAGAAACAAACGGCTCGACTTAAGCGTCGATAGCTATCTCCGCGGCCACTTCCGCTTCACCTTCCGGCATATCGCTCGAAGCCGACGGCCCGTTCCCTTCGCTGGTACCGTTACTCGTGTCCTTTTCGCCATCATTCTCATCACAATCTTTGGTCTTGTTTTCCGTTGGCCCGTTTTCAGGAGGAGCTTCGCTTTCAACCCCTTCCTCCATCGCTTTCGAAGGGGACGTCTCGCACCACCGTGATCTCCGACCGCCCCGGTCCCTCTGCTGGTCATCCCGCTCCCAACTCTCGCCGGACCTATCCCGATCCCTCTCTCGTTCCCTATCCCTTTCCCTGTCTGCTCTGAACGGTCTGTCCCCGGGTCCCTGGTCTCTTTCCCGACCTCTGTTCCGCTTGCCTCCGTAATCCCACCCTCCGCTTTGCTCCCTAGGTTCCCATTCCCTCTCGTACCGCTCCGGGAACCGTTCCTCGGCATTGAATCCACCCCGACTGAACCGGTCTCTTCCGGGACCTCCCATACCCCTTCCGCCACGTCCCCGTTCCCTCCTCCAATCTCCTCCCCGATCCCCAAATTCTTCCTGGATCTCCATGTCCTCCTCTCCGCCCTGACTGAAAGCATGCTGCTGAAGTCTTTGACGCTGCTGATGATGATGGTGGTTGACCAATCTACGTTCAGTTTCCCCATCGTCAAATTCGTGCCGACCGAAACGGTCATCGTACGGCCTTTGCATCCTCGGCATGTGAGGTGGTCCCCTCATTCCAAAGTCGTTCATGTCGGGTGGACGTGCGGGACGCATGTAATGAGGTCCCGGTCCTTGTCCCGGGCCAGGACCCCGAGGGTAGGCTATCATCATGCCTCTTGGCTGCGGAGGAGGTTGCATGGGGTGATGCTGTTGCATCGGGCCAGGGACGTGACCCGGTAATCGAGGTACGGGTCCTGGGCCGCGAGGTACGTGGCCGTGACCTCCTGGTCCGTGAGCAGGACCCGGGCCTCCTGGTCCCTGCGCGAATCTCATGAACGGCTGTCGAGGAGGAGGAGCGACTCCAGGACCTCCCTGCATCCGTGGGGCCGGAAAACGGCCCATTGGAGGAGGGATTCCACCTGTTAAACCCGATTACAAATATTAAAGCCAACTCAAAAACGGTGCAACAGATAAAGAAGTTACGTACCTTGGAAAGGCGGTGGATGTCCGAAACGGCCATGAGGTTCCTTCTCATCTCGTGGTGGTACCATGCGATCCAACATGGTACGTGGACCGACGTCTTGCATGTCTTGCCCGGCGTTCATATGCCTTGCCAGAGTCATGGGCACCATCGGCGGCGGTGCGATCATGGATCTTGGCGGACTGACACCGCGCTTAGCGTGTCGGTGTCGGGGAGAATCTTCATCCTTCGGGAACTCTCCCATGTCCACGTCCTGCATACTCATCCGATCCCACGGATCTCCACGATCCCTTTCCATCGAACGTCTTCTTTCATCTTTGCCGTCCATCATGTCTCTCGGAGGACCCGACCGCGGCCCTAACATTCCACCCAAAGACACCGGTGGCCTGATATGATCCAACGACGGGTGCTGCATCCTGAAACCAGGAGGACGAGGAAGGAGAGAGACCGACATGTTGAACGGCGGAGGTGGCGGTTGCAGCTGCTGGAAACCTGACAGCGGATGACCTCCCGGAGGCATGACGGGCATCGGAGGACCTTGGCCCAAGTGCATGTTGCGCGGTGACGGTGGAACCGAGATATCCAACTGCTCCAGCCGGGTCGGTGTCATGGCAGGCTGACCGCTGGGCATCGGGATCGACATCGTGCTCTGCGACACGTCGGTGGATGTCGAGTCTGCGGTTTCACGACCGGAAGCCCGTTCTTCACCGGGGTTATCCAACGGCAGAGGAGGCAGTACATCTGAAGGAACGGCGGATGTAGGCAGCGGAGCTGTACGTGGATAACAGACACCGGTCAACTTTGGCACACACTTCTATCTACCTACTAACTTACCGGTATTTGTTACTGAAGGTGGCATTCCGTAGTGTTGTCCAACCATCGTCATCACGGGCATTCCTTGCCCGAGGAGCGATTGTCCAACCTGCGGAACCATCATCAGCTGTCCCGGAGTGGGAACTCCCATGGGCAATTGTATCATGGATAAAGCTTGACCGGTGACAATTCCTAAAAGAAAATTACAGTGAATCTTTTGTATGTTGATCAGTCGCGGTCCCAACTGTATTACTCAAAGCCCAAGACATCGAAGACGCACTAATGCAAGTACCTGTTAGTCCGTACGGCTGCTGTACCATCGGAGGCTGAACCATCGATGGCATTACTGTTATCGCAGTTTGCATCGTATGACTAGCATCGCTGGTTGTCGCCGCAGAACTGATGGGTGTTGCCAATCCGGCACTGGACCGTTCCGAAGCAGCGCTGTCCCTCAAGTCAACGTCTTTCACAACTCGACGCGTCTTTTCGGCCATTCGCTCTGCACGATAAGCAAATAATCCCATCTTACTGAACTGTTCCGTAAAAACTTCCCAATTCCAGCAGACATTCACCTCTAAGTCTCTCCGGGATGGTTTCTTCATCAATCATGCCACCATCTTCCAAAGCGTCGACATCGATATCATCCGGAAGTTTATCCCAGGGAATGTACGAAACCCCCAACTCCACGTCCCAGTAATCTTTGAAATCTTTACCCTTTACTCCCTTACCGGGAGCCCAAGCCATCTGTTAATAATAATATTACTTTTAAGCAAACACAGTCAATTTCAGAACTAAATAAACCGCACAGATCATAACTTACAGTTATAGTCTTGCCTTGCAGCTTCAAGTTTTTCAGTTTATACAGCGCTTTGAAGGAATCTTGCCGTCGGTTCATGCACACGAAAGCGCAACCGCGCGGAGGGATCAGCTATACGAAGAAACGTTCCCACGGTTACGCCATCAACTGGTGTTTTAAGAAATGTGGTGGCACATACGTACATCGATCGCAACTATGTCGCCGATCTCCCCGAAGGCATCGGCGAGATCTTCTTGTGACACCAGTTTCGATACATGTCCCAGCCATAGCGTAGTACTGCACACTGTAATAATCACAATGTTTAGAGGATACATGAATTTTGATCCCTTTATATGAAGATTCCACTGTATTCCCGCCAATTAATAATAATAAGCAACCAACCACTCAGGAATTCTTTCTTGATTGGTGGCAATCCTCGTTTCTTCCGTTCCCTTTCTCGCTCCTTTTCTTTCTCCTTCTCACGTTCCCGGGAACGTTCCCTGTCTCTGTCCCTCTTGTACCTTGTTTTAGATCTGGACCTCGATCTTGACCGCGATTTCGATCGATTTCTCCTTTTAGGTGATCTCGAGCGAGATCTACTTTTGCGAGTGGGAGCTCTTCTCTTCGTCCTGCTGCTAATTACCAACAACAGTACTGTATAGCCAAGTGACATTTCCATTTCCACGTTACCACACTCTCAACTTTACCTTGTGGGAACGGGCACGGGAGACCTGGACTTCTCCCTGAACCTGGGAGACCGTGCTCTATCTTGTCTTTCTTCCTCTACTTCGTTGTTACCGCGGTCATCTTTTTCACGTTCGGAGCCGGATTCTTCTTCCACGCTGGCTCTCCTCTCTTCTTCCATGGCGGGAAACATGTCAGAGGTGTATGCCGGCTCTTGGACGACCGGAGGAATGGGAACGAAGCCCGGAGGAGCCGATAGCACAGCGGATGAGGTTGGCGTAGCCACAGACATCATGTTCACAGGCGATGGACTCGCGACCAGCTGCGAGGTCAGCGTTGGTCCAGCGACCATAGCGGCCTGATTCAGCGACTGATTGAAAGCTGCTTGTTCCATCAGCATTTGCGCAGAGAACAACGACTGCAACGATCAAGTTTAAAAACGTAAGACACTGCAACAAATACCTCCAAAGTAGTGTAGGGTTTATGGGATTAGGGTGCATATGTCTGTATAAGTTTACATTTTGTATTTATGTCCGTTTACAATTTAAATACTGTATATTACCCCTTACCAAAACCCAAAATGTATGTAGAATAAAACAAACATTACTTCCAAAGAAGCAACATAGAGGGTCCTGTCCATTCAAATCGAAGCACACATATTACACAAACGAGCAACATGTCTTTACGTATTCACAAGCTACGCAACATTTCTACCACTAAATTTTCAAAATACCCCTTTTACTGGACATTTTTGCACCCGCAAGTAGTTACTCCATCTATAGTTGTGAAATTACAAGTACAACAAAATTACGTATGTAATTTATATACTTTTAAATTGCTCATTATCACATATGTTTAGAACCACAAATGTTACGTCACAATGACAAAATAAATTACTACAGCCTTTTCCAATAATAATATCAACCTCTTCATATGTAATACAGACAAGTGAATACTAATTAGGTAAATAATCTAAAGTTTTCAAACAGCGAATCAGTCTGTTTTTTGAAATGATATTGCTGGGACCGACGTAGGATATCAACTTAAACTGGTTCTACTGTACCTGCTTACGGAACAAAATATCCTTCGGCAGAAGCATTTCCCAATGTCAATAGAACATTACAGAAAATGTAAAAAAATAATTTGATTTTCCCATGCTATAAGATAGCCACCCCACGCTAAACTTTGTGTCTTCTATAGAAAGGACACCAGGAGTGTGGGTTAAAGCAGACACATGTACTACGCCAATCACACATGTACACGGGAACTGAATGGATGGACCACCTGCGCTGGAATCTGACTGGCAAACTCTTCTTCGGCGGCACGAAACCTCTGTTTATGAAGCTGCTCTTGCAGAGACACCTCCGTCTTCAGCGCTTCGGTCTGTTGGATCGTCTGCTGCATCTGTTGCAGTTGCCGTAGGATGTCCGGGTTGGAAAGCAGATTTTGCGCCATGCTGAACAAGAATTCATCTTATCATCGTACCCTCATAATACATAGTGACACCGACAAGGCAATGGCAACCAACCTGACTGCCAACGACGCGCTGTCCTGAACCGGTGTCTCCTCTCTCCTCGGGTCCTCATCTTCGTCGTCCTCGTCGCCGTAATCGAAAGCCAGCAATTTCTGAGAGCAAAATTATACAAGTCCCTCTCAAAAGCACCACCACCCCAATCTCCTGGATGCTAAAGTTACGGCCATCACGTATTTGCATGGTTCCGCTACGGGTTTCGTCTAGGCAAGGGCTTTCCGCCGCAAGTAAACTTTGAGAATCCAACATTCACACATTGCAACGTACAAACCTCCCGGAAGTAAATGAATGAAAAGTAAAGCAGTGCCACGTTAGGGCCACCTTACCTTGTTGAATTTAACAGTTGCCTCCGGTTCCGGCTTCATGAAGTTCTGCTGCTGCGTCAGCAAGCTGGTGATTTGCTGAAGTTGAAGTACGAGGTTACTATCTACAGCAGTCATTGTATTACTGTTGGAGCCACCCTGGAGAATACTGTCACTGGTAGTCTACGAGACAAGGGTGCCAGAGCCAAAACAGCTTTATTGACTTTGTTGGAAATCAACGGATATATATTGAGCAGTTACTTTGTTTTCTTCTTGCGAAGTCATCGGAATCAAGTTAAGCGCAAAGGTACCAACTGATATAGACGTAGTAAAGCCTCGTTAATACGAACTAATTTAAAAGTCCCGGCCAACCTGTAATACAGGTTCTTACTTAAACGGATAAAACGAACCTTGGATAATACGAACCAAATTTTTCCAACCCGGTGGAGTTCGTATTAACCGATAAAGACGCAATCATCTTCCTTCCATTACAAGTATTTCTAACACAGCAATATAAAATGGGACATTGTTTAACAAATCCTAACGTTAAATCTTGTGTAAAATCAGCACACTTGCAATCTCTCCGATACTTATTACGTGTGGATAATTTATTTCTGTGGAAATTGCAATCATAAATTCTTGCAAACTTTAGTATACGCAACAAATGCAGTCTACTATAACCTACTGCAGGTTTATTCCAGTTTCTTGGAGTAATATCCATAATTTCCAGCACGTTTCCAAAATAAAAAAATCAATCCCCCACCAATCATGCAAAATAACAAATTGGGTTCAATTTTTAACGCGTTGTTGCGTTACCATTGAATTTTGTTATATTATTGTATATTTTAGCAGAGCTCTAGGAGTGCTAACATGCAAAGTTTTCCGAATAGACCTGTTCATGAGACGTTTATAGAAACGGACTTTAATGATTGCCGTCTTGAAGTCATCTATTGAAAAACCTGTGCACAGTATTAAACCTGTATTGTTGCTCATTGGACATGGCGATTGAGATGATCCTCCTACAACTCGTGAGGAAGTGCTATCTCCTACCTTAGTCTTCCCTTGCAATGACCAATTTCAGTTTAACACGACATTTAACACGGTGTCTATTGAACTTTCATTTCAAAATCCCAGTATATTTACAGGATTCTCAAGGATATTTATTATAACGTTTTTCAGGACACAAAATACATAAAGCGAAAGTGGAATGAACAAGGGGTTTTCAAAAGACGTATGGTTGATATTTTGCTTCAAGCAAATTCCAAGAGAAACAAATTCCAAAATTTCCAGATCAGTAGACACCTTGTTTAATTCGGGGCAAATCGTATGTTTTAACGAACGTTAGTTCAGTTGGTACCTTTCCGCGTAACGAGGTTCGTCTAACATTATTGAAAACAGATTGCAGGAAATCAAACTAAATTTAAAGAAAGCCAATACGAAATCAACTTCAAAGAGAGTTACTTGGTTAAATAATTTTTGTTTTTCGGATGAAACGCAGCAGACTCGTCGCCTCAAAAAAAGGCTTACAAATTGAACTACTACACCGGAATTTGCCACGCAAAAACCACTCCAGATTAAATTACTTTTATTCTCAGTGCTATAGCATACAATGCTGATAGCCTAATGCCATACGTACGTACCTCGCGTGAAGCCAACAGCGCCAAAAAATGACCGCAAACTCGTTATAAAATATGTAAGAGGCAAACCTGTTGAGGCATAAAGCCATCCAGAACCTTACCATTGCATTGGACTGCTGCAGCATTTGCGATACAGTCTTGAGAGCCTGCGATGGGTCCGATTGACTATTCTGAGTATCGTGTAGGCTGGACCAACCGGAACCATCTCCTTTCTTATTCGTAAAGGTCGGTGTGCCTAAATTACTAGTGGGAGTGGACTGCTGATGGATCACGTGGTTCGGGTTGGCCATGTCCAGTAATGGCTGGATGACTTCGCTCGAGAAAACGTTGTTCTTCTGCCACAGGTTTAAAACCCTCACAATCTTGCTCTGAAAAGTAACGTGACATTTCATCATTCGGTATACCTATTGAATTCTTGGTCACACAGAAACGTACCTTTTCTTCGACGGGACATTTGAAGAGGTGCTGGAAAGTACTTGCAAAATTCTTGCTGAACCTCACGGCGTAAACATCTTTCTCAGCACCAAATTGGTGTCTCGACTGTCTCACTATTGAATCGATCACGTACAGGCCAGGAACTTTGTACTCGGCCCGAGACTGTTTCAACAAAACAAAATTATTATTAGCGCATATAACAAGTTATTTTACCCCAACACGTTTCTTTGCAACGGTACCTGCATTAATACTAACACCATTGTACACAGAAACATAATTACATTAATACCATTTTCAAATTATGTTCAGCAAAACCTGTGTATAACGGAAACCCAAGGGATAGGAAATAGTGGCAATCATTGGAATGTGCAATCTTGAGTTAGACGCACTATATGAACATGTTTCCGCTATAGACGGGTTTCCACTTTAGACAGGTTTCACTACAATACAGTTTTTGAGATCAGACTGTATGATCTTGGACGGTATGATGTTGTTTTTTGTATTTTTAAACCTCTTATACTGCAAAACGTGTTTGTGATGGGAAGTTTTTCCAGTATGGAATATTCAATTATCATGTTAAATTAAATGGTCACTCAGATAAAACTCGTATTTTTTTCTGCCCAGTGTATGCATGTAGACATTTGTGTCGTATGATATATGCTGAGCACTCAACGAGTTTCATTCATTTGAACAAATTAATATAAATTTCCAATTTATTTCAGCAATCCAAGTTTAGGAAAATTTCAAAAATGTTGTCCTGAATTTTTGAGATAAAAAATAGATACCGATGCAGTATTGCAATCGCATCAAATTATGCACAAGCATGGATACCTTCTGAATGAATTTTTCAACGCTTTGAACCACGTGCTTGTAAAACTTGATGGCCTTGATGGCCGCCTTCGTCACCGACGTCATCTTCGCTTTCGAAATCGGCGGCTTCGTTTCGAACATCGAGCCGAGCTATCAAAAATAAACAAACACACATCTACTGTAGTCACCAATCCATAATTTTCAATACAATCCGAGCCGATATCGGCTCGCTTCGCGTCTATAAGCCCCAAATGAAAAACGCGCAAATTTAGGCCTAAGAAAACGGCCATTGCGAATACTACGCAACGTTTTTTCACACATATCCTTTCCGCCCATCCAACAAACGTACCTCGTTGTTAAACGATTGAACGGCATCCATCTTCAAGGTGGCTGGAAACCGATAACTCAGGTTAAAATTATAAAAGTAGAATCGCTACGGCCAAACGGCAGCACAAAGCATTTGTCTCCTCATTGTCGGCAAAAGCAACAGCACCGCTCGTACAAAGATGGCCGCTTGAAAAAAAGAGCGAAACGATCGTGTTCGACGTGTATCACTCCGCCCGGTGACGTCATCACGTACGGCAAGTAGTCCGCGAGGGGACGTCCAGCAACCACGTCTCACACCTGTTTTATTTTCAGCTATTTATTTAAAACTCGCATTTCTAAAATATTCACAATTAAATTGCGCACATGGAAGTTGTTCGAAATAACGGTTAGTGTTTATCGCATATAGGATTCATGAAATAACCGCGAATGTTTCGAAGATCACACCCCTTTTTGTAAATAGTATATAGGAATGTTTACAGTTTATTTTCCTCAATATATGTATACATAGTCATATTACCCTGTAGTCATTACGTACATATAACTTATTTGTCAACCATATAACACGTCACATACCAGAATTTTACTGAACATATTTGATCCGCGTCGGAATTCCGACAATTATGTATATAAATGAAATGTTCACTTACAAAACTCTTTACAAAAGTCAATATTCGGTATATTACACAATAAATGGTTGACAATTCAGTGATGCATAAAAATAGTTTCACATATAACTTAGGTATATCCCAATTTGGGAACTAAAATAGAATTTGTCACACGGTTTCTTTGCTTCGTGATTGTCGCAATAAAATATATAATCCATGTTTTGGATATAACCAGACACATTTTCTAAGTATCACCTGCTACTGGTACTCAAGCTCCGTGTGCTATTGAAACTGTCCACTGAAAGTGACCTGGTATTCTTGTAGGTGTACGAAGGCAATTCGGGAACCCACGGCGAAAGTTCCTCTTCCACGCTCGAGTCCGCGAGCAAAGCCTGTTCCTCCATAGAAGAAACTCCACTTTCGCAGGACACATTTCTATTATAAAACACGCACATTAATTGTTATCTACTTATCACTTTATAGTACAGTGAACCTCACTTATAATCAACTCGGATATTGGAAAACATCGGCTCAAACTCCAATGTCCCACCATCACAGAACAGGATTTTCAATACAAATTAACTCGCTTTCAGTAAACTTGATATGAAACCTCGGTTACTAGCAACCGATTTTCCCTCAAACCTGTTTTTGGACCCCAGCTATTGTCAACTGAAGGGTCAATTGACAAATGCAATAGCATAATTGGAATTACTCAACAAAGCAAGTTACTGATTTCTTCACAAAATAAACATTGCCATCATATGTAATGATTTGTAAACATTTCCTATTGTTACCTCTTATATAAGAAACTTTGTCATAACAGTTATAAAAGTTTCTTATAAGAGCATTGTATTGGCTAGTGATTATGAGTTGATACAATGTAGAGTAGAAAGTAATTCCACAAATCCCCCCAGTCCCTTCGAGTTGTTTATAAGCGAGGTTCACTGCATTTGTGGCGCAACTTTTATTCCATAGCACACCTTTGAAAAGTGGCAGCGTCCGCAATGCTTTCCGGCAAACGTCTTCCGCGAGTCTCTGGAAGCCCCAGGGCCAGCAATCCTGCAACAGTGCTGCAGATGCCGAACACCACCATAGGCAACGACTGATGATAAGCACCCTATAGGTTACAGATATCAATAAGTCAATTACGGTTTGACAAGATTTAATGACAAAATTCAGTTTCCGGTTAACTCACCAGTGAAGCAATGTACGGGGCAAAACAACTCGCGAAGTGAGCCAACATTGAACTTGCACCGACACCGATATTTCGTACGACAGTGGGAAAAAGTTCAGCGGAAAACACGTAAATGATGGTCGATGCTGCCGCAGATCCAAATTTGCCAGCAAGGCACAGGCCAAAGCGAACCCATATGTAATCTTAAACGTGAAATAAAAAGTTATCAATCATTCTACGTATTTAAAAAAATAGCAACAAAATTTCAATTTTCGATCATTTTGCTCTAATCCCATATAAAAGGGACATTCAATTTCCCCGGGGAATTAATTAATGAAATTACAGTGAAACTTGTGTATGTTGGCGGTTACAAAAAAAATCGGTCAACTTGAACAGGTGGTAAACACTAATACACTAATACACTAATACAGCACTGTCAACATCCTTGAAACTTTGTTGCATACTCCTTGAAAACACGGTCAACCTCAAGTTACCGTCTGTATCCGGCACGAAAGCGACAGAGATGCAGGCAAAGCCTCCGAGGATCATGCAAGCGCAAAGTGGTAGCCTTCGTCCGAGCCTGTTCAGGGCAACTATGCAAAAAGCATATGCCGGCAACTCGACCGCACTCAACACTATAAATTTGCCGTAGATGTCATCTTGAACGCTAGGGATGCTCATAGAGATCCCGTAGTACACCGTCGTCACAACTATCCTGAATCAAGATCAAAATATTTATTATATTACTGCAGAATATAATTGCAAACTCCAATTAACTGCTGCTATTCTTCATGCGACTGATCATGTACTCTGACCAAAGTTACACTAAAAGCATTTGAACGTACCATGTGAGGAATATGTTTAGGGAGAGCCATCGCAGAGCCGATGTCCGGAAGAGGTCCAACACGGAGTACGGCTGTCTGCTGCGGCCCATGTACTCGTCGTGTCTGTTCACGTCCGAAAGCTACAAATAAAGCCATTATATACAACCTGTATGCAGAGTTACTGAGCACTGTTAAAGATTCAGAATATTACGTCGGAGATGCCCAACTGTGGATTTCGACGGAAGTGCGGCGGTAGCACTACCCCTTTATTCTTTAAGGCCATCTTGGAAATGATTTCTTCAGCTGCCTCCAGATCCTTACGTGCTATCAGCCAACGAGGTGATTCCGGGATGAGCCTTTGAAAAAGTCATCATCCATCATCGTGTAATAGTATATACTAGTTACAGTATATACATGTAATATGGTTCTGAAATTGCAATGGGGCCTTACCAGTAATAAGAAAAGAATAAAATTGCAGGTGCGGATATAAGAAACTGAAGCATCCTCCAGTCCCGTACAAAGTACGCCGCAACTCCCAGTAAAATCTCTCCGAGGGCAAAGGAAACTGCGATGAGCACCATGCAGAGGACACGTTTGGATTTGCCAACTAATTCCATCACTGTATATCAAAGAGTGCATTTCTACATTTACACTTCCATTTTACGAGAACACACATATTATAGCACATACCCAAACATCGATAATTCGTTACATTTTAAAGTTTAATCTCCATAGACTTTAAATTATTGTGATCATGTGGGATAATTAATCATATCCAATGACTATCCATAGACTTTCATGTTAAAAACTCCTTTTAAGTCGTCACGCCACTTAATCCGTCCAAAATTCAAATTATCGAGGTTTGACTGTATTATTTCCATAGAATTTACCTAGTATGATTATTGTCTGGTAGGCTCCAGCAAATGACATTGCCACCAAAAATTTAAAGACTAGGAAAAGAGCGTAATTTGGAATAAATGGCAAAGGGAAACTGACTGTTACGCCGAGCATCAACGCAACGATCAGCGTGTGTTTTCGGCCATACCTGTGAACAAATATAAAAGTCATTTGAAACACGTATTTAATTACCAACCATATACATATTAATAACGTACTGATCTGCTATATTTCCAAAGATCATCGCTCCTGCCATAATCCCAGCCATGTAAATGGTCTCGGCAAGCGCTACGAGCCACTCGTGTTCGCAAACCAGTTGCCACTAAAATACACATTTAACATATTAGAATTATCTTTTCGATCAATTATTGTATAGGTATCTCATATATATTTCCATATCATAATAGAATATTAGAAATCAACATAAAAGGCAATGAGAGAAAAGAAACTATACCCAGATATTGATAAAATATAAAGTAAATAATTAATTCATCAGGGTGTCTAGCTACTATACTTTAATTTCAAAATTCCTCTATATTTCCAGTATTTTCAAGCATATTTATAACTTTTTTAAACAACTAAACCAGATGTTATCTCCTCAAACTTCATATTGCACTGAATTATAAAATTCAGCCTTCAATATTTAAATATAATTGCGACTACAAAATCATATCAGAGTTTTGTAAACAAACTTGTGATAAATATCTGCGGATGGTTTCTCTAATTTAAAAAATAACAAATATTTGCCAACTTGCGAGGGAACAGTAGACAGATAGATGGAGTTATCAAACTTCCAACGGCTGCATCCTTGTGTCAGATTGGTAGAAAACTCGGCGGCATTGCACATTGGTCGATACAAAACACTAGTTCCACTTCTGGACGATCCAGTAATTGTGCTGACAATGTCATCATCATCTTCTTCCAAATCATTATCACTGTCCGTCCTAATTATAATCTGGTCCAGGGGCCATGAGGAATTACTGACTTTGCTGAACATCCGACATGGATCCACCACGGCTTCCACTGACCCATGACCGCTGCTCAGAGCAGGAATGGAAAATTGCGTCCAAGGTTCCAAATATGTTGTTCTTGAAGTATCACAGCCATGGACATAACATCTGCGCAGGTTTACACGCAAAGCAAACAGTTAAATAAATGACAGATAGATAACGCAAATTGCTCTGGGAACACATAACAATGTACAGGGACTATGATAAATGTTTTTTAAAAAAGCACATGTGCTCTAAAACCTGTCTATGGTGGAAAATCTGACTTTTTGGGACCATACGACTGCATGAAAAATGACCCCCTCCAGCACGTGACCCAGTAGGGAAGAGGGGTAAAGATCAAAGGACTCGGTTTTTGGCTCCTCCCCTTGACAATTCCCTTGAAGCCCCTATACTCTGACATTTAA
>JAQFZQ010000057.1:0-57160 GCA_034696005.1 Glomeris marginata | reverse complement strand
CCACGCCCATGCTACGTTACGATTCGCTACTTGAGCATTTTTTTTTACCTATCTACGGCCCGGAACTACTATAGCAACTGTACAAGACAAATAGAACCTTCGTTTGCCGCATCGTGGCGCTAGTGTTCACTGGCAAATCGACCGTTATATAATTCGAGCAAGATTCAAATTCGTTCGATTTTCGAACGTCATGGAAAAAACCGTTGACATTCTGAATATATGAACTAAGCCTTTAATATTTGGCATTATATCCCCATCCAGCCTATTCAGTATGCCTAATTTACAAAATTGGAGCTTCAATAAGGTTCAGGTTTAAACGGTTGATGTATAAAAATTAATGGCAGTCTCCGATAAAATGCGATAAAGATGGCCGGCCGCTATCTTGGAAGCGAAATGCGTTCGCCATTTGCATCGAATGTCACAATAAATTACAGGCTTTGCATGCACCTTTGTTCCCTTAACTACGTTACTGCACACAGTCAACCAGTTTCAGCGAGTAATGCGACATAACATGTTATTATATCGGGCAGTTCTTATACCGAATAATGATAGGTGAACAAGGGTGAACGATTAGGGGTGGGGGAATAAAAAATGTTAAAAAATCGCATCGATTTACGCTCGGGGCAAAAACCCTTTTCACAAACTCACCTCGTACTAATAGGCTTATTGGTGTGTTCCTTTTTTTCCTGTTTATAAAAGCGTCTGGACATCCGAGGCCGAATCAAGGTTCTCCATGGCCAAAACAGGAAGAGCGACGAACCACCGATGGCGTTGTTCGCAGTTTGCACGCCTTTTGGGCCGCCATCTTTGCTGGAGATGCCTCAAAAGGACATGATGTTCAAAAGCAAACACAAACTCGACATGTCTCTAGTCTCGATGGATCAAAGGTCGGTACATCGGCCCTTGGAAGTGTTGTCGATAGGTTCAAATAGGTCCAAACACAAACTTGTCCTTGCATAATTATCCGGAAAAAACTTCTTCGCTGCCTTGACCTTGCTTTGGCGCGCTTTAGGGCCGCTCACTGCATCACTTCTACTTTTAGGGAACTGAAACAAACGCACGCAGTGCTGCCATCTATGATGTTCCGTACAAACTAATTGAAAATTTTCATGTGATTGTAGCTAATTTCTGACCTTTTATTAGAAATTCGTTCGTTTGGAAAATGTATGATGTCTTAATTAGCATTTTTGGCCTGAATGCTCAATTAAATGCGCTTTTTATGCAGATTTAAATTTGATTATAAATATTTTGAAGGGCCACTGACAAAGTTTTTTTAGTAAGAAAATCACCAAATTCCAAACGCTGTCATGAAAACCTTGTACATTTAATTTTATATTATTTCTAGAAGATAATGTAGATTACACTACATCTTCCATTTAATAATATTTTCTATAAAAAAATTAAAATATTTTTTGAATCATGTCATTGTTTATTTTTTTATTTTTTTTTTTTATATTCTGCACTATAAAAGGGTGGACGCAAATTGTGGGAAAATGTAACCCTATATTGTGGTTCTATGTATGATTGAAAGGTTGACTTGAAAGGGGACTGGCTGCCTTGTACGCAATAGGCGTTGCCGGTTCCATCAAAATGCAGTCAAGCGTTTTTTAAATGCAGTCCTTCATAAAATGAAAATGTAAACTTGCTTGTAGTTTAATGGATGCCTTCAATAGCTTTCAAAAATTGCCAGATGCATTTTTTCTAATGCGTTCCATGTAATTTCAGGGGGAAGATTCTTCTCGGTTACACTGATGCTGAACTGGCCAACAAGGGTGGCTATGATCTAGTCCACTTTGATGACCTGGCTTACGTGGCCAGTGCTCATCAGGAACGTGAGTTTCCCCATTCTAAAAAAGATAAAACATAATTTGATTATGTGAAGAAAAACAAACCTTGAAGAAGATAAAAAAAAACTGATTTTCCAGTGCTGAAGACGGGAGCATCTGGCATGATCGCTTACCGGATGGTCACCAAAGAGAACCAATGGCAATGGCTTCAGACCAGTTCCAGATTGGTGTATAAGTGCAGCAAGCCGGACTTTGTCATCTGCACGCATCGACCACTCATGTATGTATTGATTGTCATGTCCGATGAGGAGTATTTCATCTCGGCTCACCTATATATAATATTGGAGTGATGTACTGACCAAGAGTGCTATGACGTCATTGTTGCAGGGAGGAAGAAGGCAGAGACCTGTTGGGAAAAAGAACGATGGACTTCAAAGTGAGCTACCTGGACACAGCGCTGGGTCCTAACAACTACGTTGCGGACAACGAATACGTGCTACGGTCGCAGCGTAACAGGCGGTACAAGAACCAGCTGAGGGACATCCTGACAACGTGCAGGAAGCGAAAACTGGGTGCCGGTACAGATTACATGGAGGACCCCAGTTACAACAACACGGTGTACGCGTACCCTACGGACAACGGCATCTCGCCGTACACCGTGCAGCCAAACCTGCAGAACCTCTACCCCAACCTGGACAACTCGAGGTTCCTGTCCGCCGAAGATTTCCTCCAATACCGGCACTTGAGTGGTTACTACACAGACTACACCCCGCATCCCAGCCAGTACAATGGATTCTTGGACATGTCCTCCAGAACTTGCCTTCCATCTTACGCAACGACCGTCGAGCCAGGTCCCGGCACTCAGCTGCCCAAGGAGGAGAAGCTCTATCCTTGCCAACTAGAGTCTACAAAATACAACGGTCAGCACCATCACAATCACCACCCTCTACTATCGAAACCCCTGTGCTGCGACAACTACGCGGAGTCTTCGTCGCTCAGAGGTTGCATAGTAAGTTCCCCGGCATCTTCTCAGCTCCAACCCATCGTGTCATCCTCCTCTTCGTCTTCTTCGCCGCTGGACCGCGACTGCAAGAACTCCGCCGACGGTGTCATGGTGTGCGGTTCCAGGGGATCCTCCTCGAAGGGTGGCAAAGGGTCCTCCGGTAAAGAAGACAAGACCACGCACTCTCTGGGAGGATCTTCACAACCGGTGTACACGACGAACGACACTAGGCAAACGGTGCTTATGTGGGGCAGCACCAATGTTTCTACGTCATGCCGAGCGCAGAGTGCCACCAAGTATCTCGGGTCAGTGGATCATCACTCCTCAGCATCGTGTAAATGGGCGCTTAGCGGGCCTGGCCCTAAGAATTCCCTTACCAGCCTACCTCCAAGAAGTGCCCCTAACTGCTATCCAGGGTCGGCTTACTCCGCAGAAATGGCCAACGAGGTAATTCCTGAAATACTTACGCAACTAGGAATATAACCGCACAAACTTTGATAACAAATAGGTCTCTTCAACTTGTTATAATGAATATGTCATTGTTCTTGTCTTGTGTAGCTCTTGCATTGCAACCCAGTGGAGAAACACCACGACGGCAACCCTCTGCTGACGATATCCGAAGTGACGAACACGCTGTTGAGTCACGATTGACAATACAAGAGGATCTGTAATATGAAAATCCTGTGCATTCGCCTAAGGCAACCAACGAATCGTAGAACTTTGAATTTCGCTCACATTTCTTGGAGATAAAAATGTACATACACTCTTGAACGCTCTCTTCACCAGCTTAACGTCTTCGCATCGCGTCTCTTGTAACATATTGTAGGCGCTGCAAGCGCCAGCCCGTCTTCTGGTGTACTTCAGTCTTGGCTGTATTTATTGTGAAATGTGCAATTCCGTAAGATCGAGCTCAAAGACTTCTTCTCGGACAGACTCGGCGTATTCTTTGAAGTCGATGAACGAATTACCGCAACATCACAGCGCAGAATGTTCAAGGATAGGAAATGAATACATTCAGCCAAAGCAGGAAGAACATCACTCTCCAAAGAAAATAATATCATTACAATTATGTAGCTGTGAATACTGTACGCTTTTACAGTCATACTCCTGTTCCGTTTATTTATTAAACTATGCCAATCATGTGTCAAGAAGTTCCGCAGTTTTACCTATTCGCGATTTCATCGACAGCGTAAATTAAAACTACTTCATGCCATCAATCAAGATTCTAAGCTTACATCTTATCTATTCCAATATACTGTAGTATGAGACTTCCATGCCTTCAAACCAGTGATCTTCATCAACAAAGATGTCATTCCACTAGTCATGTGCAGGCAAGTGATACCATGCATCTTTGAGAATATTCAAACACTGGTTGTCCAACCACGACCAGTTTATTAAAGTACACCAAAATTAGCAGCTTGTACAGCATTTATGCTTTAGTTATAGAAACAGCTGCTAAAAATGGGAAAAATAAATATTTGCTGCAACAGAGAAACCTGTAAAACCAATCCCACATATTAGAATAGTCAATACTATTTGACTGAAGCCTAAATTGTACTCGTCATTCGTCAAATAAGTTTCATTATGTAGAAAATATGACCATTTGGTATAGGAGCATTTCAATTGCTGAATTGTAAAGTTCAGAGACATCATGCAAAGCATTGCAGTGTTCATACTTGTATACGCTTTTCAAGAATTAGTATTTTGCCCAATACAAAAAGCTACCACAAAAAGGCAGGATAGGACCCAAAAATTGATATCTGTTAACAAGTGTCTTTATTTCACCAGTTTAAATCTTATCAAGTAGAATTAGAATTAGGTCCTCGTCTCTTGCCAATCGTAGCGACAACATTCACAAATCTGCGATTGTACTGAATGCGGCGTTTGGCTCGGCCGGTCTTCTTCTTTTTCTTCTCTTGCTTCTCGACCTGCAAAACAACCCAATAGACATCCTCAGCAATTTGCGCGTCTTAAAAATCCCACAGCAACAACTTACTTTCGGTGTCTGGCCCTTCACCTTGCCAGCACGGGCAAGAGAACCGTGAACCTTGCCTATTATTATAAAAATTTGTTAAAGTTGAATTCGAGTCAAGACATTAAACGGCAATGATGGTGTACTTGCCTCCAAGGAGGCGGACAGTCACGTCCAAAGATCCTTCGGCGAACTCTGGTGACAACACCTCATCATCTCGGCCCAGAGGAGACCCTCCTACATACAAAACAACGTCTTCTAGTGGAAGTCCCTCCTTTTCCGCAATGAATGCCTGTCACAGAAAGTAATAAAAAATTCAAATCAACCACCTTTCATTATAGTAATTCTCATTACACGGGAAGCCAGATGTAATACTAGCCTTGACATCAGAAATGATGGTGTCTTCTGAGAAATTGAACACGTAATTTTCCTGGGAACGTATGAAGAGCTGCATCTTGTTGGCTAGGCAACTGACCTGCAAGTAACAAAAAAGAATGTATTTTAAAGCTATTTTATAAATTCTGAGCATCTCGAAAGTTTCTTCCCTACAATTTCAATTTTGTATGAAATTTTTTTTATACATTATCTGTCTCCTTGCACTAGCTTAATCATGAGTTATGGACAATTTTTAGAACACCTGATTTGTGATTTCCTTTGATATATCAAACCTAATTATGTCGGGTAATTAGGAGCAAGGACATGTGCAGACATATTTTTATTAATTACAGCACTAAAACTGTCCCATATAAGTTGATATCTTCACCCAAGTCTTCATTAGCACAAATAACACCTGTCCCCGTCGATTTCCCATTAGCACTTTTCGAATTTTGAAAATAACCTATTTTGTTGAATCTACTTTTAAACTGAGTTGGAACTTCCCTAATGCAAAGTCTACATTGATTCCTGCGTGAAATATGTTTAGGCAAGGTTTAGGCCTACACGTGTCATTAGGCCTACGTACTTCTCGTTCACTAAACGCGTTTCAATCGTGTTAAAACGATCATCACACTTATATAATCCACAACAACACAATTAGCAGATGATTAAAGGATGAAAACATAAATTAAAACGTTTTGTTCAAATGAAAATAGGAAACACGCACTTACAGATCAGCAACTCAACCGTAAGCTCACAATGGCTGGCGTTAAAGAAAGTCTTGCTCCGCAACAAAATTGCGTGCAACTTTAAATCACGTGACACTGTTCCGTCTACCAATGAGTAATGAAACATTGCGCGCAATATCTAATCACGCTAAGCACCGAATTACAACAATCTTGCTCGAAATTTGTATGGTAACTGCAAATTTGGAGCGTCACCTAACGGATTGCAGTGTGACTACTGAAATCCTAAAATCTCATTGGTGACTTTGATAATTCACACAGTTTCTAGGCGGGGCTACCTTTAATAAAGCATTAGTTGCACCGGAGGCCGCTAGATGGCGATTCTGAATTTGCGTTATCTGCCAGCTTACCATTTCGTTTGGTTCTGTTTATTCAATTCTCAAATTCATTTTGTTGATGATGGCGACGTTCTTTGGTGAGATATTGCCGATTTTTTCGCGGGCTGTTGATTCTGAATCGGAGGATGAAGATGGTGTGGAGGAAACGCAGACAAGGGAACCATTTCCGTGTCTATTTCGGTATTTATTCGTTATTTAAGTTGGGTTTTATTGGATTTTATCTGATTTTATATACGGAACGGCAACCATTGCGATTGCATGATGCAGTGCTGCCATCTAGTACTAAAAACTCATACTAAACTCTAACTATATGTGCATGATGCTACCTTTTTAAATCATATTTTATATTCTACAGAAATTCTACTAGAGGATTTGTATTCTGCGGACCTGTAGCGTGTGGTAATTTGCCAATTTGTGCATCTCAATTTATATATGAATTTTGCATTTACCAATTTCCTATATTTTCAGGTTTTGCAAAGCTGTTGGAGAGTTACTTACGTGCACAAAAATATAAAATAACAGGCTGTGAGACTTTTCATATTGGCCATAAGGCTATAGCTAAATTGGAAATAGAAAATGTTTTGGAAAAATGTGCAATAACTTTCGTTATGCTGGATTTTGAGATGAACACACAAGAAGAATTTGACTTGACGCAAGAAGTGAGTTATAAGATTAAATTAACAAACCCCTTAATTAAAGCAAGGATTATTTGACGTGTTATGAAGTGTGAGGATCGATTTATTTAATCTACATTTATTCCAGATGTTTGGAAATGCACCAAACTTGGAATTAGAAATTACCATTCTGTGTTCATGCCATGTAAGCGAATACAAGTGCTCATTACCGACATCACAACTGGCAGTGCCTTTTATCAGAAAAGTATCTACAACGCCTGCAAGACTGAATTCCCACCACGAAACAATATTTCACCACTTGGAGACACCGAATTTTTTGACTAGATTACCTGCAAATCGTAATCGATCATTGTGGATGAATAATTCAAAGAGAAAACATTTTAATACGGTTTTATTTCTTGCAGTTATGACATTTTGTCAAATACGTGACATTCGTGCTTCGACATACGTACTGTTCACCGACGTATCGAGAATCGACTCCATCAACCTGGAGCCATTCGTTGCCACCGCAAGCAACCTTCTTGGAAACTGCATCAATTTACCTGTATGTTTCCTCTAATAGTTTACCCGGTTGAACAATTGATATCGAATTATTGTTTTGACATTTGTTTTGACAGGACTTCCAAAAGCATTTCCAAGGCGAAATAAACAGGATAAAGCAAGATGCTCAAAGAGCAGATTTTCAAAGCAAGCCTATGTATATCTGAAGGAGTTCTAGTATTGTCTTGCTAATACTACTGTAATAACAAATTTCTTTTGTTATTAAATAAATAACTATTTCCACAGTATACAGACAAAATATTCACGTTTATTCACAGCAACAACATTGATGTTTATATAAATGGCACAATAATAATTATATTGCACTGTCCATTAATTCTAAAAGGTCACCTGAAGATTCATGGTTTTTATCTGTAATGTTCATTTCACCGGCTATTTTCACCAACTCGTCGCTCATCTGTAATAAAATGGCAATCTATTAAGGCAAAACTTGTATAAAATTCGATAACACGTACCAAACTAGCACCACATGTTACAGTGCTTATGCATGTATCTTGTTCAATTTGTTGAGTTGTCTCTTCATCACTGTGTGAGGCAAATGTACGGTGAAAACATCACAATTTTCCCAACTTTATATTCAGAAATATGTCCCGATACATACTTTGATTCTTCTAAATCAAATAACTGCAATTTAAACTCGGGATTTTCTGTCACGCATTTCCGGCTTCCCAGAAGAAGTGCCAAGAAATTTATTTCTTCCTTTCCATGAATTGCGGCTTGGTCTTTGTTTTCCTGACCAATTGGATTATAATTAAGCGTTAAATTCATTTTAGTAAACTTTGGATAAATTCAATGGTTTTACTGAGGAATTTTGGCTCTCCGCATTTTTAGCCGCTGCAGACGGTAACTGTGCGCAGGTGACTATGTACCTACAGGATAATGTTATAATAACCGATCAAAGAACTGGTAAAATGAAGCCAGTGCATGTTGCACGTACATGTTTGATCCCAGTTTAAGCACCCTTTCACCTTCAACATCGTAAGAACCTGATTTCGGAGCCGGACAGTACATGCCACCGCTAGGAAAATTGGTCACTTTGGCTACATCACCACCAGCATTAAATATCCTGGAAAATAGTACAACAAAGCTTTTAACACAGTAAGGACAAAATGCAAGGGACAAGAGGTATCTGTGTATACCGTATTTTTCCGGGGACTTCGGTGCCGATCGGTACTGGGCCAGATGTAGCCATTACAAATCTACCATTGGGATTCTGTGAACCATCTCGCAACAGTACAGATACCCTGATGTGTATATCTTGGAAAAACCTTAGAAGAGTGTAGCGGACCAATTGGAACTGTCCTTGACCCATTTGACAGTAATTCTGCAATAAATTAAATTCCACATGTCATTGTTATGAATTTAATTTCATTATAAATTAATTAATTACCTTAACAAATAACTGATGAACAGCATTCACTTGTTGCACAATGGGCTCTGAAGTGACAAACCTTCGCAGGGCATCAAGGTGGTTGAATGTGATAAACAAGAGGTCAGAGGGTCTGGGGCACATCACAGTTTGATATTTAAATGCCATGGTTATAAGATCGTACAACTAAAAATAAATAACATTTGTAACTAATTTAATGCAATGGGATTTATTTAATTTAATAGATGATAGATCACCTTGTCCATGCTGTTGGCATTCAACCTCATAATTGATGCATGGGCCAATTTGTCAAAAGCCATTTTCAGGGTGGCCTTTGAAAACAATTCTTGAGGTTTAAATAATTCTTCCACAAAAGCTCGGTTGAGCATCGTCCCAATAACGTCATTCATCACTGCAAATTATTTTTTTAATTAAATAGTACTGTTTGAGCAACTTTATGGCTGGAACAAACTTATTGCAATCAACATGCAAGTTTGGTAATTAAACATTCTTATGCAAGAAAGTTGCAATTTAAATAAGATATACAAACCTTTGCTAGCTTTCTCAGGAGGAATGTTTTGTGCTGTCAAACGTTGATCCAAAATATACATCATTTCTCCTCCCAAATTGATAAATAATATGGGGAGAGCTTGCAGAGACATGACGCTGTTGCTAGGCACAAACGGTTGCTAACCAAGAATTAAAACGAATTAAAACCGTGAGCTAGCGCCATCTATCTGCATTTTATGCCAATAGTGTTTCCTGAAATTGCCGCGGCTGGCGCCACCTCGCTGTAGTTGTCGGAGCTGCATTGATCCTGCGTAGTCGTTTTAGTTTTTGCCGGTTTTTGCTGTTCAAAAGAGGATCTGAAATCGTGGTTTTCGAACAGAACTTTGCAGTTGCAAAGCACAATAATTAAGGAAAATGCCGCGAATTATGATAAAAGGCGGTGTTTGGAGGAACACGGAGGCAAGTTCGCGATTTTAGCCTTTCATCAATGTCAAGATCGTGAATAATTGATGGTTTTATTTCTTGTTTTTCCGCGTTTTCTTTAGGATGAGATATTAAAAGCGGCTGTGATGAAATATGGCAAAAACCAGTGGTCACGAATTGCGTCTTTGTTGCATCGCAAGTCGGCAAAGCAATGCAAAGCTCGATGGTAATTACGTTTTAATGATGTTGCGCAACTTCCTTGCGCTGACTATTTTGACGTGCAATATTCTTGCGTCTGGTCATTGCTTTTCGTGCGGGTGACGTCATAAGTTGTTGCACACTGAACGATTCTATGCAAGAATGTTGCGTGGTGCTTGGCGCACGCATAAATAAATGCATAAATAAACATGGATAAACCAGCAGACAATATTGGTTGTAAAATTTAGTGTTTGCAGTTATTGACTTATTGTACAAAAAAATAACAAAATGCGACCATTCTGAAGGTTGTTTATCATGTGTTTCCATTATTCCTGTCTCATATATTCTGAACATGTAGGTACGAATGGCTGGATCCGAGCATCAAGAAGACCGAATGGACTCCAGAAGAGGAAGAGAAACTTCTTCATCTGGCCAAGTTGATGCCAACACAGTGGAGGACCATTGCGCCAATCATTGGTCGCACAGCAGCTCAGTGTCTAGAACACTACGAATATCTCCTGTAAGTTATTACATGGGAAACGATGTGCGATGTCATATGAATAAAAACACTGGGTTTCATTTGGTTGTCATATGTGTAATAATGCATTTCATTTTAGCGATCAAGCCCAGAAGAAAGAAGAAGGGGACGATGTTGGGGATGATCCCCGAAAGTTGCGACCGGGTGAGATTGATCCAAATCCGGAAACGAAACCTGCAAGACCAGATCCTAAAGATATGGATGAAGACGGTAAACTACACCAATGACTACACCCTGTTAGAATAGTAATGGTAAGTGACCGTGTTCAACCTTGGTTCAACGCAGAGCTGGAGATGTTGTCCGAAGCCAGAGCCCGTCTTGCCAACACTCAAGGTAAGAAAGCTAAACGCAAGGCCAGGGAAAAGCAGCTGGAGGAAGCAAGACGGTTGGCAGCACTTCAGAAACGCCGTGAACTTCGCGCCGCTGGAATCAGACTTCCTCCGAAAAGGTGCGATAAGCCTTTCCGCGATTATGTAGTATACTGTTTTGAAGACATTTACTGTCATGTTAGTTCTAAAAATACTTGGCTATTTTACCTTTGTCCAGGAGGAAGAAGAGAGGAGTAGACTACAATGCCGAAATCCCATTTCAAAAGAAGCCAGCCCTTGGGTTTTACGACACGTCGGAAGAAACATACGATCCTTTAGCTCCGGATTTCAGAAGACTCCGTCAGCAGAACCTAGATGGAGAATTGCGCAGTGAACGCGAAGAGGTATATTGGGATCATTAAAGGTTTTTGTTGGATTTCATCGGAGTTACTGCGCGACACTTAGCTTTTTTTCGTGATTTTAACAGCGTGAACGGAAGAAAGACAAGAACAAGATGAAGAAGAGGAAGGAGAATGACATCCCCCTTGCTTTAGTTCAAGGGAGTGCTGAACCGGCCCGCAAGAGAAGCAAGCTTGTTCTGCCAGCTCCTCAGATATCTGATCAAGAGCTGGAACAGGTGATTTTATAACATTGAAAATGTCCCAGTCGTTGTGAATGAAACGATTCTTTTTTTCTATGCCATATAAGGTTGTGAAACTTGGTAAAGCCAGTGAGGCAGCAAGAGCAGTGGCTGAGGAATCTGGAAACCAGGCTTCTGAAACTCTACTCACTGACTATTCGATAACCCCCAACTCAACCAATTTACGGACTCCTCGTACACCTGCGGGACAAGACAAGATCCTGCAAGTACGTGACGCATACATCGCAACGGTGTTAGGAACGAGATTATTGAAATTAATCTGTGTTCTTATTTATCAGGAAGCACAAAATCTGATGGCACTCACTCATGTTGATACGCCGCTGAAGGGAGGTCTAAATACTCCACTTCATGAAAGTGATTTTCAAGGAGTTACACCGAAACACCAAACTGCGCAAACACCAAATACCATATTTGCAACTCCTTTCCGAACACCGCGACAGGGAACTGATGGTAGTGCTTTTAAAATGTCACATTAACCGAAACGGTACAGTACTTTTAATGGTAATGTGACTTAATTCTGCAGGTGGTACTCCTGGACACACTCCGGGAATTGCTGCATCCCCGCAATCCGTAGTTGCTGTTGCTTCCGGGCCGCAAACTCCCGGTCCGACTCCTTTAAGAGATAAATTGAACATAAATCCCGAAGAAGCTTTGGATTTTGGAGATGTGAAGAGTGCGAAACAATATCAGGTGATTTTACAATTGTGGAATATTACTTTGAAGAATGAATCCTAATGGGATAAAACATTAAATTTTACGTTACCAGAGAGATGTGAAAGATCAACTTCGGCAAGGATTCACACAACTGCCGGCTCCTAAAAATGACTACGAAATTGTAATCCCTGATGAAGTTCCCACGAATGAAGTGGAGGAAGAAGAAGTGGACATTGCCGATGCCGCAGATGTGGAAGCGGCGAGAGAAGCTGAACTGCAACTGCAGCGTATGTATAAAGTTGACTGGTTATTTATCAATTGAGTGAACTGTTTGAATCATTATGTGTTTTTTTTGTATCAGGACAAAAGGAAATAAAACTTTGGTCCCGGTCAGTTCAGCGTGAATTACCGCGACCGTTGGACATGAATGCTAGCGTACTCAGACCGATAAACCCCGACCAAGGATTAACAGATTTACAAAAGGTGTTGAAACAATATTAGATTTTAGAAGATCTTGGGGTTGTTATTCAAAATATCCTTTTTGTACTTCAGGCGGAAGAAATGATAAAGCAAGAAATGATTATCATGTTGCATCACGACGCAGTTTACCACCCAACTATATCCCAAATGGGTAATCAGTCAACGTTCAAGAAATCGAAACATGGTTCCAATGCGATCATGAATCAAGCCCAACACCTATCTTACCTGGAACAGTTTCCATATGACAGATTTTCAGAAGAAGATTTGGATTATGTAAAAAGATTTTTATGTAATATGATTTTTTGAAAAATGTAAATTGGTATTAAATGAATTCTTTTGTGCATTACAACATTAGGCCCGGGGGCTTCTGCAGCAAGAAATGGAAGTAGTTAAGCAAGGGATGAACCATGGAGATCTTTCTTTGGAGGCATATTCTCAGGTTTGGGAGGAGTGCCTCGGTCAAGTCCTCTTCCTACCATCGCAGAACAGGTACACGCGTGCTAATCTGGCGAGCAAGAGAGACAGGATTGAATCCCTCGATAAGAGACTGGAGGTACCTTGAAATCAAAGGAAAATTTAGAACTAAATTTAGTACTCAATTGTCATTGTTATTATCGCAGCAAAACAGAACTCACATGATGAGAGAAGCAAAGCGAGCAGCAAAGTTGGAGAAGAAATTGCGAATATTGACTGGAGGATACCAGAGCCGTGCACAGGCACTCATTAAACAAGTCCAGGAAGTATACGAGCAAGTGGAGCAGACGTACTTAGAGTTGGAGACGTTTAGATCATTGCGGGACCATGAAACCATCGCCATCCCTAAGCGATTGGAGGTATAAATTGAAGTAGAAGAGTACGTAGTATAGATGCGGATGGTTAACTTTGTCTTCTTTTTGTGCCAGTCGCTCACAGATGATGTCAACAGGCAGAAGGAGCGTGAACGAGCTCTTCAGCAGAAGTACGAAGAGTTGCGGGTGCAGGCGGAGGACTTGGAAACCCAACTTGTGCAGTTGTCGATGAATTGAAAGCACTTTTTCCCCCCGAACGGCCAAGTAAAATAAGTAAAATTGCTTTACATCTGCAGTGAGCAGTGAATTAAGAAATGATTCCCTGTCCATGTACAATATTGTTTTCGTTTGTAGTAGTTTTCCTGACTCTTGCAGGATTTTTTTCAGCAAAGCTATCTTAATAATGTGATTTAAAAGTTGCCATTTATGCATAACAATTATAATATCAGATGTAAAGTCTATCCTGTGCATGTTGAAAATTTGGCATTTCATTTTTCCATTTAGAAATACGTAGGTGAGACACATTATGCATTACAGTGTATGTCATTCGAAAATATATATCTGACGCAAACTTTATTGCATTTGACAAAGCAGTTTTACAATGATTTAATTATGTAAGTCGGCACATTTATTAGTGAATATTCTTATCGTATCATTTTTGCATGTGTATTACGCATGCAAGTTTCAGTTATCTGCAAAATGTGGGTTTTCCTGTGAAATATAAGCGAGTTGCATTGTATTATTGAAATGTACAACATTTTCCAGATTGAACTTTATTAGAAATGTTGACAAATTGGTTGCATGGGTGTATTTTGACAGCATTATACCAATATTATACGAATTGTTTAAGCAATTAGCATTTTCCAAACTAATCCATATTTAAATGCTTGTATTCATATCCAATAATAAACGCAATATGCACAGGAAATACTGTTGTTCTTCATCGATTAGTTCAGAGGTTCCAGACATATAATCCATCAGGACGTTCATTATTAATGTAAAGCTTGTCATGCCATTATTTTAACTATCATTTCGCAATTAAATCCCTTTTGCTAGTATCAAATTTTCTGAATGTTATACATATACTAGTATGAAACATGAGTTTGACATTACTAATTAACATTCGTTGTAATTAAGCTGTTAACAAAATGGGGAATTAACAATATTTTTGAACGACCCCTCTTGCGCTATTTCATATCGTAGTTTGCAATTGCACCGATAGAGGGATCTGGGGATGCTGAAAATCGGCGAATGTTCGCGATGGCACGTTGAGGATTGTCGGTATTTCTCGTTTTCCTCGAATAATACCGTTATTTTGAAACGATGGCATCCAGAAATGGACCTCGGGCGGTCGGCTCCGATGGTTTTGACTTCCAGCACCGGCAAAAAGTGGCGTCACATTACCAAACTAGGTAAAATATTCCGCAATCTGTTAAGCCTAAAACATTCCATGCCCTGTCCGCAAAAAATGGGCAAAAAATGGTCACTTTCTGATCATTACAATGTTATATTGCAACGTGGAAAACTCTTATTAAGATTTATCTCACGACAAACTTAAAATAAATAAATAGCTCATCCCATGAATTTAATTGAAATACTATGTACAATATCTCTATATTGAAGCACAGCATGGAACTATTATATCATGGAACATTGGACCTGGTCCAATCTTAAGATTGGACCATTGATTGGACAAGATTGGACTAATAATATGACAGTCATTTTTATGAAATTCTCATCTAGCTGATAAATAAATTATGTCTATGTTTAATGGCAAGGAAATTAATGTGATTAAATTCCTTCTACTTAAATATAGAAATTTCATCCAAGGATAATTATTATTGGACTTGTCAAGTCCTGTCAATCAGGAGGGGGTGTGGCATGGCACCAGAAATTAATGAACATGTTTACTCAATTGCCTCCATATGCGTATTATTTTTGGATTGAGCTGAAGATTGAAGAACTGCATGAATAGAATTTAAGCAACAGATTAAAACTCATATGATTTTATTACAGCTCAACAAACAAGTCACGGCTACGGTTCTGCATCTTCCTCCACTTCTTGCTGTTCCTGGTGATGTGCGCAAAGCTTGCCGAAGACGTGCTGGACAGGCTAGACATCTTCGTGATGGAGATAGAGGAGCTGGAGATCCCCAAGCCCCTTCTGTGGGAGTACGTATGGGCCGGTAGCCTGGTGTTCTCTTTCGCAGGCCTCTCGGCAGCTAGACGTAACCGGGTTGGATCCATCCAACTCTACCTGTTCGGCACTTCGCTTGGTAATCTGGGTTCGGTCTGCTTCGCCGCCATCTACTACTTCGGTGAGATGTGGACTTACGTCACGACGAGAGATTCTTCCAAGTTGGACAGATGGCAAGGGTACCCGTTGGCAGTGCTCTGGTACGCGTTCATAGTGATCGCGCTGCAAGTGCACACCTTCTCGCTTTACTTTGCCTACAAGTTGATGGACGCGTGGCAAGCGAGACGCAGCAATAAGAAGGAAGAATGAGGTTTCCGAAGTTGCTGCTGACTGGGTGTGAATAAAAGTATTGCGGCAGCAAGTGCATGCATGGCTTTTCGATTTTGGTGTGAACGTTGGGGTAAAAACCCGCAATTGTCTCCGCTCAATCATTTTCGTATATCGTGGGAATATTTATGGCCGTGTTTTGTGGTGACGTAGGGAATGTTCGGTTTCCTAAATTAGTTTTTGCGGAAAAGATGACACGCAAATACTATATACTAATAATTGTCTCTAAATCCTTATATTACGAGATAAACTTTAAATGATGCAAGTTGGAAAACTACTAGTTAAATGAAACACAGTGCCGCAGCTACAGTGAATACGCAAACCTTGCTGCATTTTCACTATACTTTTCGTTTTCACCCATAAAATCTACTGCATTTATCTCATCGGTTTTATTTTCAGCATCCAGTGTGATTGGGTTGTTTCAACCGTTCTAGAAGTGCATATTGTTATTATAGAGTAAATTGGGAGATTGCATGGACATGGATTTTTGTTTCCGTAGGATTGTTTAAATATTTTATTTTGGGATAGCACTCATTTCACCAAGACCAATGTTTTATTAAAAAGTATCAAAAGCTTCCAAATGCATATATTATACAAGACGTGTGACCAGTGTGTTAACCTCGTAAAATAAAGGTAAAACTAAATGAAAAGCTTCGCGATTTCACTTTTACGAAGAACCAAATTCCCGTATCCACTTCTCATATTTTTCCAAGTCTTCTTTCGAAACGGATTTGTTGCATTTGGAGATTGCATCGTAGAAGTCTACATCGGTCACTGGCAACTCCAGTTCCTCTTTAGGCAGATTTCTAATCTGGTCCGGCATCAGACCAGCGATTTTCCTTCTCATCGCCATCATGGACGCATCTCTGTGATTAAATTTTCAAAATATGAATTTACTTTTTTGGTACATTGAAAATTACTAATAGTTCAAATATAACATTTGATTTTAGCCACCTGCAGACGTTTGTAATGTCCGCTCCTGAGTATCCGTCCAGCTTCTTGGCCACTACCTGCAAGTCCACGCTCGGGTCGACCTCCACTTCGCGCAAATTGATTTTTAACAACGCTTCTCTTCCAGCATCTGCAAATTCCAAACAACCTCAAGGTGAATTGAGAGCATGTTCATTAAATACAATCTAATTATTTTCGCACCATTCGGTAACGGAATGTAAATTCTTTTCTCTAGACGTCTTCTGAGTGCTTCGTCAATATCCCAAGGGAAGTTGGTTGCAGCCAAGACCATGACAATCTTGGAAGCATCTTCCGCACTTGTTATACCATCCATCTGGACCAACAGTTCTGACTTCACCCTCCTGCTTGCTTCGTGTTCCGATTCGGATCCACGCCGCGAGCACAGCGAGTCGATTTCGTCCACGAACACCGTGCTCGGTGCGTAGAATCGAGCCTGAAAATACGTTTCCAATAGTTTTACCATGGTAATGTTATTAATTGCACGTGGTAGAAACACTATACCGACCATTTCGAAAAGGAGTCGGACTAATTTTTCCGATTCCCCACGATACTTCGATGTTAGCGTGGACGAAGAAACGTTGAAGAACGTTGTGCCGCATTCGGTGGCCACCGCTTTGGCGAGCATCGTTTTCCCCGTACCGGGAGGTCCAACCATCAGAACACCCTACATGTACAGAAGCAAACAAAATTAACTATAATGTCGCGATAGAAACTGGCAATTTCATTCACACCTTCCAAGGTCTTCTGATCCCCCGGAAGAATTCCGGCATCCAAAGTGGAAGGACCACTGCCTCTTCGAGAAGACGTTTCGCCTCTTGCAAGTCGGCAATGTCGTTCCAGTGGACGTTGGGATTTTTCTGCACAATGTCCCGTTCCAACATGTCCACCAATTCTTTATCGTATCCGTCGGAATCGAATTTCTTCTCCTTTTCTTCTTCCTCCGGCTTATTCTCCTGCAAATCGAGAAATCAGAACCGGGTGGATATTGCTTTGTCCAGGGATAAGGATTAAATAAGATGGACAGGTTGGTCACCTTGGCTCCATCCTCTTTGTCTGCTCTGTCAGCGCTTTTCTTCACAACGGTCTTCCTTTCCGTTCTGTCATCCTTTCCTTTTGCGGCTTTTGTTGAATCGGCTCGCCTTCGCAAGGTGCTCGAGTCTCCGGCACTGCTTCGAGTAGATGCAACGGACTGAGAACGACCGCAGCCAGCCTTGCCACTGGGGGCTTCACTACGTTTAGGTCCCTTCACTGGTTTCACTTGAGGAGCGGGTCTTCAGATTCAATGGGTACACGTATTTGAATTAAACTGCGCTATTTCATCAATGAAATTAATTGAATTTAACATTGTGGCAAGTGTATATACTTGTGTTCCACGGGGATGGGTGCGGGCCAAACGTCAGGATCACGGGGAGCAGGAGGTGCCCAGACATCAGGGTCCCTGGTGGGTTCCTCGAAACTGGACATCCTCATCGTCAACGGCCTTTCTGTATGGCCACCGTCTCCTTTGAACATTTGCAGAGTGTTCGTTAGTTCCTTTATGTGTTCGTATTCGGTGGCAACTTGGCGTTGAACCTGCAAAAAATAATGATGAATGTGAAAATATAGGTCATTAAAGGAGAAGCATCATTGTTTTCCAGGTGAAGTAGTGCTTCGAAAATTCTCATACTTTCGAAAAGTATACCAAATATCACAATAAAACTTCAGAAAAGCTTTGAAAATAATTAAAAATATGAGAAATTGCCATGATACTTTTCTCTTTGCTTTTCCTTTAAATTGGAAAACACGCGCGCCATACTTGTGAGTACGGGTATGGAACGCGTGTTATGCCGTAAAAACAACGTTCGAGCGAAACAACATGAAAGGTGACGATTAAATCGGATTAAATACCAACGAGCCGCAGCCTATAAGGTCATTTTATTTAATACCGATGCCTATATAACTCGAACAGTATAATGTGTAATTACCTGCTGCCACTTTTGCTTTCTGGTTGGGTCCTTGATGGTCTGCAGAAGACGATGTATCTGTTGGACAACTCCTTGGTAGTAAACGACAGCGGTCTCGTAATTGCCTAGCAAAGCGAATTCTCTGCCCATTTTCGTGTTTTCACAGATGTCCCGGATACTAACAGCCATTTTCACACAGTTTTCCTATCGATTCACGCCGTTATCTTGGTTTTAAATTACAGAGAAACGAGAAGGGCGCACCTGATAACTTCACACCAGCGCCATTTTGTGAGTAGGTGTGTCATCAAGTATGGAAGCCCAAAAAGGCAATGTTGGGAGAGCCAAGGTTCCTCCCCAATTGGGGTCAATAAAACGTGCAGCATTTTATCTCATTTACTTGAAAATGTCACTTTTTTTATCATACAATGATATACAGTTTTTTTATCTGTTCTGAGAAAAACAATCAAATTGATTAGGGGCCATCCATAAATTACGTCACGCTGAAGAGGAAAAATTTCCGTCATTGGTAATTCCAGGTAATTCCTATTTTAATTCATCATATATTCTCCAAAACTGACATATAAAAATCTTTTTTTAATTAATCGTCAAATATATATTGTGCTAAAGTTAAAAAATATGTTTATTAATTTTTAGCACATTTCATATATCATTTTTATTGTCCTTCATATAATCTATGAATGCCAATTATTAATTGAATTGAGTTTCTGCAAACGTTCTGCATGGATGGAAACGACCGGAAGTTGTACGAATTCATATATTAACTCATTGTTGCCATGGTGATAGACAGAATTGGACGAAAAACTGATAGGGTTTATCAAGATCCAATAAATTTCGTCGACAGCATAAATTATATAAACAGTGCATTTAGATGCAAATTAAATTATAATTTGCAATTAAAACTTTAATTGTGCAAAAGACAAAGCTAGATAATCAGTTATAACGGTTATAAAAATGTTGTATGTGCAAATGAATGGTGTAGTGTCACAATTAAGGATCATGGGAAGCATTCAGGGGAAAATACATGTTTTTGACGGTTCAATTAGTATTTTGAACACATTCATGGTGAAATACTTTGTAGAGGATAAGGTAACTTCCGGCACCCTGCTTATTTTAGTCACGGATCCGACAAATATAATTTGAAATTTTGAATGAACCGGCATTCCGTATCGAATTTTAGCCAATCAGCTAGCAGCGCTGCTGTCGCCACCTAGGCGGTCACAGGACGAAATCTAGTATTACGCTGGAGTTGGTTGGATTGCTAACGTCGGTGAAACGTCCATTGAGCCGGAGGATAAACTGCGTCGTGGTAAGGTGAAGTCGGCAGCAATTTGAAAGGAAGAATCGATGCGAAATAGACAGACACGTAGTTTGGAAATTAATCGTGACAGAAAATGAGACTCGTTTTAGCAGCGTTTTTCTTGGTGTGTGCCATTACAATCACCGGCGTTCGTACCAAAACCAACATCACTACAACAGTAGCACCCAACAGTACAGGTAATTTATTTGTTGTAGTGAAACAATTGACCGCGGATTATGTTATCGTCGTGTTGATTCAATCGTAATCGCAAAAAGTAGATCTCGCGCAACACTCTTGCTTGTACTAGACTCGTGTGCAACTTTCTTTCAATAACGATTGCTTGGCGTACGAGTCATGTGACAAAGTGTTGCGTGCAATTATTTTTCACGCAATAAAGTTGCGATGCCGGTGAAGCCGGGATGCGTCTCACGGCGGAATACGTCACAATGCATCACGTGACGATGACGAGCCACTCCCGCCTCGTGACACCATTATTGTTTAATTTTTGATAGTTTCGTTTTTGAAGGTACATTGTGGGAATCTTGTGTATTTATATCTGTTAATTTAGGTAAAACATCCTGATTTTTAGGCAATAGTTGTCGGAGATTATTTTGCTCCTAAAAAATATTGTAAGATTATTTTATTTTATTTTTTCCCTATGCATACCTGCATGTTCTTAGAAAACGCGACTGAAAAACCACGAAAAACATTGTGTTGCAACGAAGTTATGTAATCATTGTAATTCAAGGCTTTGTTTCGTATTACGATTAAAACAAATTAGTCTAAAAAGTATTTACATATACTACCTCATATACTGATCCAATTTAAAGAAACCGGCTTTAAATTTACCATAAATGCTCATATATTTCAGTTTTTTTGTTAGATAAAAAATTTGTTATCTATCTATTCAAGCTTGATTCAAGGAAAAATGCTTGTATAGCGTTTCTCTGGAAAACTGCTTCCCATTTTGAGAAACAGTAATTCAGGGAATGAACGAAAGGTTTAATTTACTAAATACTATATACTAATACCATATTTATAATTTTGTCTCTAATTCAAGTACATTGTATTTTATTGTGGATTATTTTTATTTTCACTTTCAGACACAACTACTGCACCCACAACTCCAACCACAACTGCCAGCACCACCATAGCACCCAATGTAACCACACCTGAGCCAACCAACGATACAAGTACATTTATATGAACGTTTGTGTGGAATTCAGTTGAACTGGTGCTGTATCTCACTTGATTCTCATTGCTATTTATAGCAACCACTGCAGAAACAAATGCAACGACAGAAGCCCCAACCACTCCAATAATTCCCACCGAGTCCACTTCGACAACTGGCCCAACTGAGGCACCAACCGAAGCAACATCAACCATCACACCAAATACAACAGTTACACCAAGCACTGGTGAGTAATAGCATTGGTAATATAAATAGTTTGGACGCTGTAAATAAATACAGTACGTAGTTCTGGGAAATTGCAGTTGTGGTATAAATATTAGTAGTAGGTGGTGTACAATGTGTAGTTTTGACTTTTACTCCAATGAAAAACATAACCGTAAGTGAGCGTGTAAACCTTGGTGGTTCTCCGATTCTGTGATTTGCATTACTTTTGAATTTCAAGCATGACTTGACTTGGTCGAGAAATCGGCTCCATGAATCTGATAAGTTGTGGAACTGGTTAGTATGCAAGTCACACAGGTACCGGCTGCATTAATAAATTGTTGGATTTTTGAAGCGTGATCGAATATGAAAATGAGATGATATTTATTGCATGCATGCTTGTGTTGTTGTTGTGTCATTGTAGCCACTCACCTTGAAAACACGAACAGTTGGAACATTGGAAATTTTCCAAAAGCATTATACATTTTAAAAAATGAAAACGCAATATCGGCGATTCTCAGGGTCGGGTTACATATTTATTTAGCAATGGGAAACGGTTATTCGTTGAACAACATTTGTATTTCATTGGAATTCATTCCTAACTTGATAATTTTGCAGAACCGACTACTGCGACTACCGTGCCACCGAACCCGTACGTGAGCGGACGCAAGTTTGATGGGCCGAGCTTCATCGGAGGAATAGTGCTATCTTTGGGGCTGATCGCCATAGGCTACGTGGGCTACAAATTCTACCGAGCCCGTACGGACCGCAACTACCACACGCTGTAAGTGATGCTGCAAGTTCAGGCCATGGTTGATGAACTTGCGAAGACGAGGAGGTTTCCCGTACTTCTTTCCCGCTTCTCCTTTTTCTGTCTTTCGTCTGAAGAGTGCGCAGACGTTAATGGTGTATAAATTCACAGGATGAATTAAAACCCAGGTCCTTGTATCGTCTTGTCGGAGTATGACCCTGTGAAATTGGACGTAATCCAACGCATTATATTTCACTAATCTTTAGTTGTAATTTATATTTGCTTTCTGGGAAAGAACGATGCAATACTAACTCGGTGAGGATTAGTTTTGCACTCACTGTAATGTTAGGATGGACCTTTGTATTTTTATTTTGGTTGGTTGCGCAGCTGTAAGTGAGTTTGTTGCCGAGTCTAATAATTTTGGCACCATGGACGGGCTGGTTAGGCAATTAATACCTTCTTGGCGTAAAGGTTGATGTTGAAGTCCATGGCGTGTGAACGTGATGCTGATGCTTGCGCGTGCATGCTGTATATGTTTTGTATACTGCTTTTCACCATTTTCACTTCAGTAATTGGTGTAGATATCCAATATGGTCGGAACAGTTTGTTAACTTGTAATTCTGTTTAGAAGTGATTAGTCTCCGTTGTAGATTGTTTGAGTGACACGTGCGCTGGGATTGTTACTCGTGCCTTTGCAGCTGATCTTTGTCTCTCCCTTTCAGAATTTAAAGTTCGGCAACTACTTTCCACTACTTTCCCTTTTCCACATGGTAGCTTGTACGGTGAAGGTTGGAGGAAGTTGAGGTGCACACGCCAGCATCGCGTCACGTCACGTCGCGTTATTCGGTGACAAAGTCAAAGGACACTTTTACGTTATGGTTTACGCTGCGCCGATGCATCTGTGATGACAAGCTTTGTGTTGTCTCTCGTGGGTAGCTTTTCTGTTGTCGGAGGAATATTTAGCCGTGGTACGATGGTGGAGTTTCTGTCCCGGACATCAGCCGGACGTACGGAAAGAGAAAATATTTTTACATAGCTGGGTGTTGTTGCATGGAGCGAAATAAGGGTGTTTGAAATGTTGCTGATAATGCCTAAAGTGCTATAGTAATTTATGTTGACGCAACATTCAACTTGTTCGTTTGTATCTGCCCGATACGAGAAAGTTTTATTTTTCGCTATGTGTTTGATCGCGTTTTAATTCTCCTTTAAACTGTAGTTTGTCAAACACTGGAACGCAAGTGATGGTAAGGTTTACGAGTGTAATACCGCGAGATTTTAATTGTTCTGTTTATCATTTAACGCTAATTGTATCTGTAACATAGCGTTCTTGTTTTGATATTAAACTGCGCACACTTAAACACCATGCGTTTAGTTAGCATATTTAGTCAGGGTTCTCACAGGTCCTTACTTTCCGATGTCCCAAAACCTTAAAATACACTTTTCACTAAAATATTTGTGTGAACCCTGCATAGACTTTATTATTGACTTTGTATCGCAGTATTGGCAACGTTCGTTTGTTATTTCAGCCTCGAAACCGTTCACATGTGACCCGACTAAAAATTGAACACTTGGATGGACTGGAACAAAAACCAAAGGAATGCCTCGCAATGAGAAGTGATATGACAGTTTATTTATGATAAACTACGGACAGTCGGTTTTTCACTACGGCGGCCCGTGCTCCGGTTGATGTTAAAAAGCAAGCGTGGAAGGAACAAGGTACGAGATATTTTAGTATTAGTTACATATTGGAGAACTGAAGAGTACAGCTAGTCTGCCCAGATTTTCGCCAATCGGATTTTATTTTTGCTTGGTTGCGTTTTAATTACCATTTGCGTAGTCGCGATAGGTGAAAGATTCATGTCACGTGAAAATAGAAAGTAGTACCAACTGTGCCGTTGCAATTGGAAATATGATTTGAACGAATTGTTAGTTAGGAAAATTTACATCGGAAACTATTTTATTAAGGTTTTAGCAGTACATAATTAAGCAAACTAATCAGGTTTGCTTCATGTTAATGTATAGTTGTACAAGTAGTGTTGGCAATAAATCTTTTGGAAATTATGCATGCAGACAAAATCCTTAATTACAATTTGGAAGTAACATTACTGGAATTCAATCTTGCATGTTCGTTTTTTCTCATTTCCGTCCATTAACTGATTATCCCCTTAATATTTCAGGTTTTTCTTTCAGTAAGAAATCCGTCTTCCCTTGTTACTATGTTATAAGGTTTGATTATTTATAAGCTTAATCACAGTTCAACGGGGAACGTTTCATAAGGGACTTCCCTTGGCCGCGCTAAGCCCATGAGAGACTGTGATCTCCTTGACCGGTACGCGAAGTACACCGCGATGCCAACAGCGGTAAATGCCGCGATGCACATGAAAACAAAGCTCGTGATGACTCCGTTTACTCCAGAAGCCCTATGACGTGGATTGTGGGTCTCGTAGTACAAGGTGGTGCCCTCCGTATCCCAGGCAGGGGATGTCCAATCGGTTGGGTCCGTTACTGTGTCGTTGTCTTCAGCGATCGAAGACGGTCTAGGACCGTAAGGCATGTTCACGATGACCACGTTAGACGGTGGTCCCCAGTGGTCCACTTCATCTCTGGCCTTCAACACTAAGTAGAACGTGGATCCTGACGCGGAGCTGAAGTTGACCGTGGCCATCTCCTCGCTGCCCGCAACCAACGGCACGGCTTCCGGTGGCATGGACACTATTGCTCCGAAGTCCCAATTGCTGACAGCTTCTTCCCACGTGATGAAACTTCTCATCTCGTACGCAGTAGCTGAGCAAATTAAAATTAAGGGGGAACGTCAGGTAACCCCTCGTAGGACAATAGTGGACTGAGCTAATCCTTTAATTGGAAAAGGGACCGTTTACTCTGGCGTGGGTATAGTGTATCTCACCATGTCCGTTGGCGAGATCGTCTCCTGGAGAAGTCCACCTCAGTGTTACCATAATGTTGTCATCGGGAAGTAACTGCGGGTAAGTTACCATTCCAAAGTCTACGATGGCGTTAGGCGCGTAGGAGTCTTGGGATTCGTTGTTCAAGAACCCATCATCTACAGTGAAGTAGATGGTGGTTGCCTGTCGCACGAAGGTCCATTCAGGGTCCGTGCCAAATGTACCGGTCGCGAGAACTTGGTACGCGTAGTTTCCATTGCCTTCGAACCGGGTCAGGTAGCCGGATAGGATCCCATCCTGGGCCATCATATCTGGATCTGGAAAGATGTACTTCAGTGTGATATCATAGTTTTTAACGTTGGATGAGCTTACCTTTGCCATCGTCTTTTAGTTGGAGGGTTTCAATTGCGGCAACGGAACCGTATTGCATTAGGATGGTGACGTAAACGTTAGAAGGAACCTCTGCACCCCTTCTGACCGTTGCGGTCACTCTGACTGGACTGATTGACGGTTGCACCTCCTGGAAAACCAAATAATTTGTTGTAAGACCTGCAATAGCTATACTCTGGTCTGTTAGGTTCACTTTGAGGGAATCCGAGTCGAGTCTGGCTGAAACTTCCACGTTCGGCACCGTGGGATCAACGAAGGTCATCAATTGGAAGATGAGGGTCGTGGTTGCTGCAACCGACACTGATAGCTGTAACTCGCCGGAACCAATTGTATCCTAGACATGTACAGGAAACTATTCTAGTAATACTGAAATTAGAATTGCGGTTATCGAAGACTCACAGGAACACTTAAGCCGACGGAACACAGCAGGACATTGGCTTCTTGGTAGACCTGTTCGCAAGTGTGCACAGTTCCATCAGGTATATCGATGCTCACATCTGCAACCGAGATGGGATTGGGACTGGAAGTGATGGTCAGGGTGAGTCCTTGCGCACAATCCTGGTCCACGTGCAACGTGTACACCACCTGCTGCGGTCCGTCCACTTCGATCATATTATGCTGGACCTTTGGTAATTCAAACATCAACTGGTGATTCAGACCTCAAAGACATATTTGATACAATATTACATAAATGCTGACCATTTGCAAGCCAATGTCCCAAGTGGAGACTGCAGCCATTAGAGCTTCATCCAGGGCCAGCTCCTCGTCCTGAGTTCGGATGTTGGGGTCCATAGGATCAAAAGGCAAAACAAACACCCCACCCCCACTGGACTCTGCGAGACTCCGCAGCAACTTGGACGGTTGTCCACCGTACACCAGGGCCATCAGGGATGTATTATTAGCGATGAGTGTGCGCTGTAAAATTGCTACACTTGATAAGCGCTCGTTTAGGTCGTCGTCTTTTGTGGCGTCCATCAACATCAAGATGGACATATGCTCCGAAGGGTCTGGACGATCGTTACTAACAACCTGATTGTAGTTTGCACAAAGATTAGTCTAGTTTGGCAGTGTCTTTATACAGGCAATGAATGACAACTGGAATTTGTACATCCTTGGTTTTACCTGAAGGATCGCACTCATTGTGCACACCAGGGAACACTCGATGCCCTTCTCAGTGCCGACTTCAGTTTGTACGTGGATGAAGTTGTACGCGTCACTCAGACCCGTAATGAATTTTTGGCCATTTTGTTGCCACGGCATCACGATGGACGCGTTGTAATCGCTGATGTCGACCAGCGAGAAAGATGCTTGACCATCCATGATGGCCACCATCTTCGCAATGGAATTAAATATCCCCGTGAAATTTCTGATCGATCTGGTCGTGATGGAAGCCTCGATGGCGATTACTATCTGCAGAGCTGCTGACCTCCGTACAACAGTGAAAGATGGATCATCCAAGCTCACCTCCCTACAAACCAATCAAAAAAACGAGGTTCCAATCTGCCCATTTCCCCCTGTGTAGATGCCACTGCCACTGCCACTGCCACTGCCACTGCCACATTCATTTACCTTGGTGCTGGAATTTCACCGAGGTTCATCATAGTCCACGCGCTCCGGCCATTGCAGAGTCTGTTTTGCAGAGTTGGAGCGAACTTGTTGTGATTGCTATCCTCACAAAAGCCTGTCATCTGGAAAGAAATGATACACCATGAAGGTGACCTTGCTGATAGAAATTGTACAAAGTGTTTGTTCATCATACCTGTTCAATGAGTGGTTGAAGAAGGAGTGATGTGGTTGCGTTGCCCCTTTTGGTATCCATCTTGAAGTAACACCCTTCTGCCGGCCTGCCATACTCATCCATTGAGCATGGTTGACTTTGAGCATTGACCAAAGACCCTGGGATGGGTTGGTTGGAGCATAAGGTTGGCATGTAAGTTCCTTGAAGGGCGTCGTAATAGAAGACCCCAAGATCGTCCTCGTCGTAGATGCCGTACCAATACTTGGCCCATTGGACAGCAAACCTCTTGCCGGCTAACTCCAGGCTGTCACCTGCCTTCTGCATGTATGACGTGAGGTAGACCATGGGCAATTGCACCATGTCCCCTCTTCGACCGCAGCCTTCTGTGCCAGCGCAGGCTACCGTTCGGGGGAGCACGATGGCCGGTGCGTTGGTCACCAGCACTTGAGCAGCACTGAAGCGAATCACACTTGCTTCTACATCTATTTGCTTCCAAGAGTTTGGAATGGTGATGATCACTTGCCGAAAGCTGAGGCGGCCGTCGGTCATCCGGTAAAGACTCGTGGAAGCAGCGGTCATCACTTCCTGATATACGTGCAAATGTGCAATGTACGGTGTTTGTTAGTGTTCATAATTGAACAGCAGCTAATCGATATTGATATAATAATACGGATATCTATCGATTTTGCATTGATGTACAACGATATTTTTGGCAAACTTTCCTGACTCTTGAGGAGAAAAACAACAGTTGTGCTATTACTGCTGCGCAATAAGTTCAACATTCAAAAACTTTTCCTTCGACACGCATAATTCGAAATGAATTGATATTGCCATTCAAACACACAGAGCCATATTGATGAAATTGAGTACACAAATATCCAAATTGGAGTCTGTTTTTACGGATTTTACCTTGATGGCTTGCGTGATGCCTGGAGCCATGGTGGTAGGAACATCCGGTGAAACGTCCACGTAGACTTGGATGCCGTTTGCCACGAGGGCATACTGGAAGCATACGTTGAGGACATGGAAGACGTGGACAACACGAACAACAGCCATGTTGATATTAATGGAAATGGTGACGGAAATAAGAAATAATTATTGTTGGGTTGGCTATTGGCTCACTCCCATGTCAGATCGCTATCGAACAGCTCACCGTGACGATGATGAGACATGCAACTTTATTTTGTTATTATATTCAGTATAGTGTATAGTTAAAGGACCAAAGTAGTTGCAACTACACAGCAGCTAACAGGAAATCTAGGTGCCATTTCTATGAGAATTTCACTTGTATAGCATGATAGTAGAGGATAACAATGGTCAGTGTAGTGAACAGGAAAAAATAAATAATTAGTTACAAAAGTCGCGACCAGGGTAGAGATATTGGCGCTGTTAGGTATAATGGTCTACAGTCCCATTAGAATAGTGTGAAAGTCCCTATTATGTTCATTTATTTTTAGTGCTTTAAGAGAAATCAAGGAAATGGTGTCATTTGGAATCAAATTATCACCCTGGTGGTGACACTGTGAATTGTTTTCCATCTGTTGAAAGTAATTTGGCAACGTTTTATTGGCAACAGTATAGCATTTGTACATTCATTAATTACAATCACGTTACAATGTTCAAATTGGCATTTGAGGGTGTCTGGATTTGATGTGACGTTCCAGATCCCTGCGCCGAACTAGGACCTTTCCGCACGCATCACACCTGTAAGGTGTTTCACCTTCAGCATGAAGTCTCACATGTTTGTTCAAGTTACTTGGATCTCCAAAAGGTCTTGCGCAGACCTTGCAGCGCAACGGTTTGTAACCGGTGTGAGTACGGATATGGATCTTGAGACCGTACTTGCGAGAGTAGCTCTTGCCGCAGAAGCAACACCGGTGTCCAGCAGAGGTGGATTTGGTGGGTACGAGATTGTTGGAAACTGTGCCAGAGGTAGTAGTAGAAGGTATCGGCGACAGTTGAGGTGGTGCCAGTGCCAGTGGAGTTAATGGAGGTGGACTTCGGAAGGGCCACCGGAGCACACCTCCAGCGAAGACCTGCATCGTAGAAGAAAAGGTGGAGGAGGAAGAAGATGAAGGCCATGGACGGAAAAGTGGTGTTGTAGTTATCTGGCAAACTGGAGGTTCTTGGTGTCTTTTACTGCAGAGGAAGGCAATGTGGATCTTGAGCGGGTTTGGGTCTGTGAACGTCACACCACATTCTTGGCACACGTAGCTCTGGAACCCTGAATTAGTAAAAGTTGGGTTATTTTTCTTGTGAAACCTGGCTTCTGGCCTTCGAAAGGTTACCTTGTATGTTAGCCGGTGTTAGGTGAGGAATCGCGAAGCGGTCTACCATTTCACGGTCAAACCAAGCGAGTAGTGTCTCTCCTTGGACCACTGGCCTGCAGGTTTCAAACCGAATTCTTCCATCTATCCCTAAGCGGATGACCAGGTTCTGTTCATGACAATCCCTTGCTAACCTGACGTGCTTCATCCAACAGCCTCCATCTGCGCGCCGCAAGTAACCTCTTACGCATGCCACCTTCGTCGCCTCCAGGTCCGTAGAAGTGCTCGTAGGCCTTTCGTCGAACAGGCTGGCCACGTCCAAAGGACCTTCGAGGTACTCTGCAGACATGGAACCCATGAGGATGTCATGGGCTGCCACCGCACTCCGAATACGTGAAGTACTCGGAGTAGCTATTCGAGCTGCATGCGTTGCTGGAGGTGAAATCATATTTGCCCCAGCACCAGGGTCTGTTGGTGGTCTTTAGGTACAGGTCCTTTGGTGCAGGTCCCGGTGAGAGGCAGAACAGCTGACTGAAAAGCAGACGATTGGTTGCACCTGTTTCCAGAGAGGGCTAATTGACCGCGGCCACCGCATTGGCGTTCATATGCTAATCTGCACTCAGGCTAATCCTCCTCATGAACCACCAAGGATCTAAAGGTGCTCCCACCGACCTCCATTATATCATAAATATACATGTAATTTGACAGTAATATATAGAATTAGAAAAACACAGGATGGAATCTGAGCTTGAGTGACAAGTTTATTAGCATTTGTCTGGAAGTACAGCATTGACAGATTATTACAGCAATATGGAGAATTCGAAATAATACATATTATGACTTTATTCCATTAAATGTTTTCATTAATTCCAATTAAACTATTATTAGTATTGGCTACAGGGTAGTAGTAATGTGGTGCTCTGAGATTGGTTCAGTAGGTTCTTAATCTGTAGGGAGGTGTGTCTTAAATTTCAAGAGTACAACATTGTAACTTCTTTATGCCAATGGTTGTATCATCGGTTGTGGTTTTATAATGCAATGTGGATTTTTTTTTTGGTGGTGGGGTGGTATATGGGTGATGTTGGGGTAGGAAAGAGGTTAGACACGCGTTTAGGACCTATTGGAAACGTAGGGGAGGAACACAATATAGGATGGGAATAACGCCACGTGTCCACCCTGCTTAATTCAGTCAGTGGACATGGAAAAGGCGCTCGTTGTTGTCAAGCAGGGGGCTTTGGCCCCCATTTACGTCCCATTAATACCTCGTTCACGTTTGGCCTGCTGCCGGAGTGCCACGTGGCTAACAAAAGCGTCACGTGCCACAAATTACACCTTCTAGTAGAGTGGAGTAGTGAAACCTCGAGTGAAACGCCTTTTTTCCAAACAATATGAAGCAGTTGCGGTGTAAAGTGTGAAAATGCGAGATCTAACCGGAGCTACAGTGATCCACATGCCCAATGGGGAGCCAGGGGCAAGTTGACTCTGTATGGGTGTCACACCACATCGCAGCTGGGTGCTTCCCACAGACACTGGATCGCGTCACCACCACTTGCCACCATCTTTTGTATGGTATTATATGCACGCTCCGAACGCTCCGAATCGCTAAATCATGCTCCAAAGAAACCCTATAGGTACATAGAGTCTCTGGTGAATGTCAATCGCTGAGCCCCTGCCTGCTCCATCCACTTGTCATCACTCTATTTGCATGCAGCACTGCCTGCAAACATGGCCCATACCATGAAACAGAAACATATATGAGAACATGATTCAACGTGATATTGTTTTACTATGGGACAGTAAGTTTGTACCAACCATTTTGAGGAGACGTTGAGCTAACTTCTCCTTGAACTTCGTCCAGAAGCCATGGTAGGAAGGCCCGTTCTAAATCTGGAATAGATGCAGTGTTGCGTTAACAAGTACAAACCTTCTCATTCTTGAGAGCTAAATATCATTCAGACCTTTTTCGACAGGATTTTGCGAAAAGCCCCAAGAGTGAATCGCAAAGAGGGAAGGTGGTGGTGCGACAACTGCCCCTTCATTCGTCCTCGATTCCTGCAGCAAAAACGAAAATTGCAGTTTGTACCAGAACAAGCGTGGTCGCCATGCACCGCCCACTTTAGTTCATGGGGGAATGAGGAAGGTTCTTATTCTCAAGGTACCTGTTCATTGAGCCATCGCTCTCCTTGTCGGTACGCTATTCGAAGTTGTTGGAAGCGCCGTTGCTGTCTTCGGATGTCAGCCTCCTCTTCCTCTTCGAGTACTTCGACAAGAGCCCTTTGCAGGCAGTTACTCACCAGCACCTCTAGAACAGGCTGGGCTTCCATATCGAAATCGTATAACTGAATTGTAAACGACAACAGCTTTAAAAATACAATTCTGAATATGCAGTACATCCAATGAAGATGACCAGTGACATCACAGGATATAACATCTTGTGATGTCAGGACACATTCTTCTTTGGATGTACTGTCTTCCCAGCGTAAGAGTGGACCTCTCCGTCGTCAAGTTGGGTACTTGCGTCAGTTCCTTCGGCACTAGAACAAGGTTCAAATGGTGCTGGACTAGTGGTACCAGTATCTTCCCTCTCTGTCTGACAGCCAACTTCAGACTCGTCCACAGCAACTTTCAACTGTTAAATAAGGTGACCATTGGTCAGTTTAATGTCCGGTTTCACCATTTCACACCGAAAGGTGCTACCAACTTCTTCAAGATACGGTTCTGTGTAAACGTCAAGGTGTCTTCGGCCCTTGACAGCTGGGGTTTCTGATGCTGTTGGGTGCACAAGGAATGCCCTGTGGCGCCTTTGGTGGGGGTTGTTGGAAACGGTGGCCCTGCAGCCTAGTGGCAGGCGTCGGTTGGCAACAGATCTCCTGGAAGGAACCTCGCGAGGTTTGGGACCTTCAGGAGGAGAGCCCTAGGTAGATGCAAACAAAGTGGTGTCATTACTTATAATTCCTGCATAAGTTGCGGGATTTTACTCACAGAAGTAGTCCAGACTGCGAAAGGCGGAAAAGGGTAACAACCTCCTTTGAGCATGCGCCGTTGGTAAACTCCATCATTGGTGGCGTTACCAGTGCCTATGTCCCTGAGGTTAATCAATTAAAAAATGTAAACTCTTACTTCAGTACAATGAAGATTAAGGTGTGTTCTTACGTTTGCAGTGCACATTGCGCAAAGAGGTTGTGAGCGTAGCAAAAATTCGCCAAGAAAGGAATACAGACTGTAGCCCCTGAAATTAAAGGTGTACTGGCAAGGTTTTGTAACATACCCTGGAAAGTATCTACGATTGGCGCAAACAAAACTTGTGTTTTAAAAGTGGTACAAAAAGGAAGGACGGTGTTACCGCGCTGGTGTCACAGTGTCCTGTTTTGGCAAAATTTGAATTTTAGCCAATGAGACCAAGCGCCTCTGCAGTTTCAGCCAATGGCACAGCTTATCAATGGCGCTCCAGCGTACGTATCTCACAATATACTACTCGGTACACTCCACAGATATATGAAACTAAATCACTCATATCCGTGGCAATAATGCTTCAAATGGCCCCAAATTTTGGGACAATGTTCCTAAATTAGTGGCAGTCAAATGCTAGTTTTTCAGGGTATGTTGCAAAACCTTGTCAGTTCATCTTTAATTGCTGCTCTAAAATTGCAGATAATCCTTATAAAAATATACTTAATAGCAATTTGCATTAATTATAAAAACCTGTCTTCTAGCGCCATATCTGCAGTACTAGATTAGATTTACATGTTTAACTATACGTTTATTGTTCAACATGTCTAAAATAAGAATTCAAAAAAAAATATTTAAAGATTTAGTTGCTGTGTTCGTACTGTTCAGTTAAGATTACAACAAGGTGTTTCATATGTTATCTTGTTTGTTAAATCGGGTTTAGATTGGGTGCAATCAATTGCCTTGATCACAGTTATTCCATAGATGACATATATGATAAGTATCTTAGCTGCTCTAAATTAAAGGTCATGCAAATAGTTTGAACCAAAATTATATTAGAAAATGTGGTAACGTACTCCCTGGGCACCTTTCTCTTGTGCTGGAAAAGAGCTCTAGGTGCACTGGAAAAGGTGTAGGTACCTTCTGGATGGATCTTGATGGGAAGGACAGCAGCACTCATGCCGCAAAGTCACGATGCTCACTATATTTCCGTTATATCTGGCTAGTTTAGGTACCTACATGAATTCTAGTAACGATCGATGTGTCTACACGCTACATTTTGCTCATCAATATTAACCTGGTTGCCATGGCAACGCCATCAACAAACCCAAATCAGCGTCCACTCAGAGCAATTTCGGCATTCTCAGAGGTCAGGGAAAAAATCTACGTTTACATCTACATAATTATCATTAAGTGTTAAAAATCTAATTCTGTTTAATTGACAATTATAACACCGTTTTATATCATGGTATTTAGCAATGACTTTGCTTATGAAACCTGGAAAAAGTTATATGTGAGGCTATAAAATCAATAAGTATCAATATAAGAGGCTACTGACTCTGAAGTATGTATTATACATGTTTTTATTATTATTTAATAATATTGATGTACTTCATCAGCAACCATGACGTCATCCCTTTAAATATGCAACGAGTGGCAATAATGAAGTTGCCATGCATCAAGAGTTTATTTACCTGGTGAAATTTGTATGTAATTTTTCATAGCATTGTATCTTGGCAAAAGAGAATTAAAATGAATGTTCAGTTATTATGTTTATAACCGGTTCAGAGTTCATCCGGAACGAAAAGTGAAAGGAAAAAATTATCGGTTCGATGTTTTGCTGCATTTTTATTATAAAATATTGTATACAAAATACTGCAGATTGAATGCGTGAAATATAGCAACGAATGTTATTTACATGCGCATAAATAATACTGCACTGTACCATGCAAAAAGTTGAGTGCTTATTTTAGTTTTAAATAACTTTGCAAATTTAAATACAATGTGTATTGTGCACAATTCTGCAGAACTTTTTCATCTGCGGCCAAGTGGCGTCGTTTTCTTGAATTGATAATCGCTTTTCTAAGAACTGTATTTGAAAAGTTTTATTACATTCGAAAACGACGGTCAACTCGATTTCGTTTTGAAATTGACAACACGGCAGCTGATCCATCAGCCGGGCGATGACGTCACAAGACATCAGTGCCTTGACCCGGAATAAATTGGTGTCCCCGTGGCTCGTGCATTGTTTGCTCCGTGAGCTTGACCATGGGTGAATAAAATAATAGAAATGATTTTGCGTGTCGCATCCTTGAATTAAATTTGCTAAAATCTCGTGGCGCCATTTGTTTTCGGCTATCGTAATCAGCATCCGGGGCTTGGCTAGCAATCTAAAGATCCAAGTCCACCGTATTATACAAGGCAGACGTGTCTCTTTCCTTCCTTTTTTCTTACTTCTCTCCTTCCTACAGATACTGGCGCAAAACACAATATGTCGTGTTGCTGCTGCTTCGGCGTAATTTCTACAATATTGGCCTTAATCGCCGCAGTTGCCGCTGTAATCGAACGAAAATTTCATCTATTCTCCAACGCGTTTCGCAAGGTAACAATCGCAAAAACCTTATTACGCAATTATGTAAACCCAGTTTTTTGAATCCGGCCTCGATTGACCTTCGTGCAGGCCGAGTCTTTAAATTTCTTGGGTCTCAAAGTTCGAAATGCAGTTGAAAGTCCGTGCAGTTTCCGTTCTGAAAATTATTACAGCGGACGAGACGATTTTGAAATATGCTGCGTTTCGCAAAAACTATTTCGAAATTCGCGAAAGGTTTCGCTGTTTCGTTGCGTGGATTGCGACCGTCGAAACCTGTAAAAAAGTATTCGGATTATAAAATCCTGTAATGAATGAAATTAATGTATGTAATTTTTTTATCGCAGATCGATCCGAAATCGACTAGAGCAGGAGGGGAATTAGTCGCTAAAGTACTTCAGGTACGGGTTTTATGTAATAACATAGTGATAATAATGGGTGAGGATTGCGGAAGCGTTTATGACGTCATTCGCAGTTTAGCGTCAAGTGGGACAGCGCGGTTTGTCGATAAATGATTGGCTGGCGGCTTATAATGACGTCATAAGTGGACCACTTTTTTTAAAAGTCGATCAAGGACCCTGGGATTTTTGCTTTACAGTGCAGCCATCATTTTACCCAAGATTTTATAATATAACTCGTCGTGGCAAAACATTGTAAACAATAAATAGTATTGTCGTTAATTTGGTGTTCAGGGGAAAATAATAGTTCTTTAGTTTTTAGGATGAAAAGTTGGATTTTACCCTTTTATTGCAAAATATATACAAAGAACTTTTCTAACAATTTTACACCCATGCAATGCAGATCTACCAATGAGTTTAGAATGTAACCTCTTTGTGGCCTTAATCCCCAAGTTTTTTTTTAAAAACAATAAAAACAAAACAAAAAAAAAACAAAAATCACTTTTCACTTCTGCCTCCAGATGGCGCGCACTGAAAACGCTGCGGATTGATAGTTTTAAACGAAATCTGCTCAATTTTCCCACATACATGCAAATTTAATGCAGGTCAATACCTGTAATAAGGTGTTGATCCCCATTATAATCGAAAATTGAAGTTATAAAAATAATAAATAATTAGCATTATTCTTTAATTTTGTCGCATACATTTTAGGCAGGTTTCATTGGCCTATACAATGAATATAATCACTTTGATATAATATGCTATAAATGTGTTCGTTTTAATTAAGGCACATGGTGTGAAACATGTATTTACTCTGGTGGGAGGCCACATCTCTCCTATTCTGGTTGCCGCAGAGAAACTGGGAATCCGCGTGGTGGACACGAGACATGAGGTGAATGCAGTGTTCGCTGCAGATGCCATGGCCAGGATGTCCGGCACTGTAGGAGTAGCCATTGTGACCGCAGGCCCTGGAGTCACCAATACCATCACGGCTGTGAAGAACGCGCAGATGGCCGAGTCTCCTCTGTTGGTCATCGGTGGAGCCGCAGCCACCATTCTAAAGGTGGAACACTCTTATACAAATCAGGAAGAGTTGTTCTCATGCAGTAATGATCAATATTGTCATATGCATTCATTTACAGGGAAGAGGTTCACTGCAGGACATAGATCAGATATCGTTGTTCAAGTCCGTGTGTAAGTTCACCGGTACTGTGACGACCATCAGGGAAATCGTGCCCATTTTGAAGAAAGCCCTTTGCATCGCTCAGTCCGGAACACCCGGTGTGAGATCTTGTCGCTTCTTGTTGTATCCAATGTTGAAATGACCATTTTAATTTGGGTGCATATACTTGGAAAATGCAGGTCCTGTCTTTCTCGAGTTCCCAATAGATACGTTGTATCCGTACAATACCGTCATCAAGGAAGTTGGCATGACTCCCGAATCAAAGACCCTGGCCCAAAGATTTGTCAATTTGTGAGTTCATAATGTGATGTTGTCAAGATGATGTGATGTTGTACCGTAATTATATCCAGTTACCTGCGCACTTACATCAACAATGTCTTTGCCGAAGCATGGGACAATACCGACTTCGGCCCACTTCCCGTACAGATCCCAATGCCGAACGGATCTCAAGGTCCTTCAAACTTACCCTTTCGTTGACTTTAAAATAACTTGTGTTTTAAATTACTACAATTCCATGGTTACAATATACAGTGGCAGCATGTGCAGAGCTGATTGCGGAGTCCAAAAAGCCACTGTTCATCGTCGGCAGCCAATCGGTACTTCCTCCCGTGCCTGCTGATGACTTGCGCAAGGCTCTCGAGGTTATCTCTTGTCCCTTTTCTTCTAAAAATTCATGGAGGTGTTGCACAGAATAAGATTTTAATTACTTTGTGCAGGGTTTGGGAATCCCGTGTTACCTTAGTGGAATGGCTCGAGGATTGTTGGGTCGCAACAGTCCCATCCAGATGAGGCAGAAGCGAAGGGAGGCTGCCAAAGAAGCAGATGTTGTTGTCCTTGCTGGTGAGTGGCAACTTGTGTGCCGTACCAATATATATTTAATAATACTTGCCATTCTACAGGAACCGTTTGTGATTTCCGTTTGGGTTACGGCCGCATATTGAACAAAAAGTCAAAGATTATCGTCATTAACAGGGACAAAGTGCAGCTTTACAAGGTGTGTTGATGAAGGACTGACTATATAGCAGTTCGTACAGTTTGGTCGTTTAAAAGAGTTCGATTCATGTATAAATTTCAGAACAGTGACCTTTTCTGGAAGCCAACTTTGGCTGCGGAATGTGACGTGGCGAGTTTCTTATTGGAAGTTTCGCGCGCACTTCAAGGGTACAAGTGCAGCAAGGATTGGGTGGAAACGTTGAGCCTTAGAGATCAAGATAAAGAAGAAGAGAACAAGTACAACACATCTGCCAACATCTCTTTAATTTAAACCTTAATACTGATATACAATGATTTTTTGTGATTTCGTAAAAAGACGGATGAGCGAAGACAAGCCTGAGGAGCACCTGAACCCATTGCGGATACTTAACAAAGTTGAGGAAGCAATGGACAATGAAAATGCAGTCATCGTTGCTGATGGAGGAGATTTTGTTGGAACAGCTGCGTACATTTTACGGTGAGAACTAAATTGCTGCACAGCTACGTAGTGTCTTAATTGCTAATACATATTTTTCTGGGAACCTTGCAGCCCCAGAGGACCTCTTCAGTGGCTCGACCCAGGTCCTTTTGGTACTTTAGGTGTTGGAGGTGGGTTTGCGTTGGGTGCAAAACTTTGCCGCCCGGAGTCTGAAGTTTGGATCATCTACGGTGACGGTTCATGCGCATATAGCATCTTGGAGCTTGACACTTTCAAACGTCACAATGTACGTACTGAGTGAAATTGCATCTCGCAAACTATAGGGGTAGTTTGTAACAAGACATCACACGATTGTTCCAGACTCCAGTGATAGCAGTTATCGGAAACGATGCGGCTTGGATGCAAATGGCGAGAGACCAAGTGCCACGGTTCGGCACGAAGGTTGCCTGCTTCCTCGAGGTTTGAATCTGTTACTTGTGTGTGTGATCCATTTATTGGTGTACAGATATATAACATATAAACTTGTTGCAGTACTCCGATTACCAGACTATTGCAGAAGCTTTCGGGGGGAAAGGTTTGAAACTTGGAAGGGAGGATAATGACCGCATCGACAAGGTGTTGCTCGAAGCCAAAGAAGCTGCAAAGAACGGACAAAGCGTTGTTGTCAATGCATTAATCGGCAAGACTGCTTTCAGGGAAGGTAGCATATCGATTTAAGTGTACGGACACCGTCCAAGTACACAGGTGTAACAAACACTGTACGTACAGTATGTACGCGTACGTCATTGTCCGATAAAAGGACGTAAATTATGCACATTTCTGATATATTACATGTAATCCAACCGGTGATTAAAATATACCTCAGGAATTTATTTTGTCTTGGTCCATTGTTCATAATTGATTATTTTCATGTTAGTTATGTGAAAAAAAAAAAAAAAAACAGACCACTATAATTGCTATATATAATCTGTTATACAAATTTTACTGTTGATATTTTTCGAATTAGTGTTCGGTGTTTTATAACAAAAAAAGATAATAATTTAACTTATTCACAAAGTTTAACATGGGGTTCCTTCTCATAAATTAAAAAAATATGTGTATATATACATTTTTTTCAATGCTCTATGCACATTGGAAAATGTTTCTGTCAAATGAATTTTTGTTCCGTAGGCGGATAAAAAGTGGGGAGTGAATGTGTTAAGAATATTGCGTTTTTCGACTATGTATTGTTTTACTTAAAATGTTGGCTACCTTGCAATGCTTCTGGCAAGAGAGTAATAAAATGACTACTTTTTTGTGACGTTCGTCGCGCAGAAGACGCCAGTTTGGCAACACCGGTCCGTTTCACCAAATAGCGACTCGTCCCCCTCGTGGACTCGTGCGTATGTTATTTGTCATTTGTCGTAAGATTTTAGAGCCATCATTTCAGAAATGGCTTGCAAGCGATGTTCATCGAAATTTGGACTCGGTAAATCGGCGTGGTATTACAGGGTGGGCACAAAGTCGCTATATTCGTGTTGGCTTGATGCGAATCGCCTCTATATTTTCCGCGCAAAATTTAATTTCTGGCCTCATATTATATATTATATAGGGACTTCTTGCCCATTCTTAAATTAACTCTTTCTCTCGGAACATTTCGCGCATTTCTTTGATTGGATCTCTTATTATTGATGCAGATGAATATTGCAATTTGGGGGTGAAGACCCCGGTGCTGTTGACTTGCGGCCATAACATTTGCTTTGGTTGCACCAAAGCATTGTCAAAAACACGCCGTGATATTGCTTGTCCAGCATGTGAGGTATGAGCGCAAAATTCAGAATCGTTGAAGATATATAAAAGTAAACAACAAGATTATATATTATTTTTATTGGCCAGGCGACGACAGTCTTACAAGCTGGTGCATCAGCTGTAAAAGATGTACCACTTGACAAATATATTCTGGGGCAATTGTTGGTTTTGCAGAAGATGCGACATAAACCGACCAGGTAAAAATTAATTGGTGTTTGCCTGTGTAAAACGTGACGTATGCATATTAAATCAATTAAATTGCGTTAAATATTTCAGCTATTCTGTGCAGATAAGCATCCCGAATTCACAGTTGGAGTCTGCGTTTAGTACATCTGAAGGTGAGAGTGATCATCCTGCATCTATTTGTTTGTGCAGAAAATTAAATAAAACACGTTTTCCATGGTTTATTGGAAATTGTAATCGTTTCAGTAAAATGCGGTGATTGTACCAGCCTTTCTTCTGTCGTAAATTGCCTGAATTGCAATGAGAATTTTTGCCACGATTGTTTCACCAAGGTATTTTAAGTTACTGTTGCATTTCTTGGTTTTGTATATGTATACTTATATAAAAGTTTACTGTTGTAGACTCACAAAAACTCATTGTCACTTCGGAAACATCAAGTTCAGCCCATTCAACGTGAACGGTAAATTGAAGTTCTTCATATTGGATTATAGTAATATTGGTAATACCTTGTTAATACTATGTGTTGTTTGATTTGTTATTGGCTTAATATAGGCCGTTGCAAGAGCCAGAAATGTGCGAAGTTCACAAACAAGTTGTTGAATTCTTCTGCAAAGACGACGACATGAAAGTGTGTTCGCTGTGCTTTGTGCAATCGGGCAAACACCACTCACATGCTGTGTTGCCACTTGTGGAGAAGGTAATTCAATTTGTTGTTAGTGATGTGATAAAGATGTCGACTTATACATTGTTATTTGCAGAAAAAAGATGCATTGGCCGAAATATCCTCTGGAAACGAGCACATCAAGAAAATATGCATGCACCTGTATGTGGCCGAAAAAGTAAGACAATCCTTGCACCAAATAAGATTCCAGTTCCATATCTTTATCTATGGAATACTAATACATGTAATGTTTTAATATTATTTAATCGAAGAAATTGAAGGACTATCTTCCAAAATTAAAGAAAAGTGGCCAAGATGATGCCAAAAAGATCAAAGAAACATTCAGTCATGCGCATAGTTTGTTGCAAGTCAGGTATGGAAATGACAAAATGACCCAGTTAAATCATAGGTTATATAAACATTTTAAATAATAATTTCCTTAAAACAGGGAAAACATGCTGGATTCCGTTGTAACTCGCAACGTAGAAAACCGTGAAAAGTCAGTTAAGCACTTGGTAATTGAACTCAAATCCATGTGTTATACGTATAGTGTATTTATATGTAACTTGAAGTTGAATTTGTGGTCATTTAGCTCAGGGAAATTGAATCGGCATACAAGAAACTGAAAGAATTAATGAATGGTGATTGGATTAATTGTTAACCTAGATCGAATGCGACAAGAATATTGTAACAATGTACTGAATTCGCAGATGTTGAAAGTTGCCAGGCTGACAAGGCCCTAGCAGCAGTTGATACGCTAGTCGCGGAGTTGAATAGTGTGAAAGAATTACCATGTATCCTAGAAGACATTCCAGTGGAAATTCCATCTAGGCAATTTTTCTCTCTATATGTAAAGTAATGAATAGTTGCTTGACACGAGCTGCAAATGATGTTATGTTTTATTCACTTGCAGTGTGGAGTTCGATGACAGTGCTATGGGTTATCACAAAGCTTTCGGCAAAATACTCACCCCTGCTAGGGAGAAGTACATAGTATTTCATGATTATTCTTATATTTTTAATTGTTTGTTGACACTCTGAAATGCTTTCAGATTGAATCTGTGTCCCATTAACGAAGGTGCATCGCTGGAAGGCATTCCGGAAGATGTGTTGCAAGCTGCTGCGGAAGGTCTGTCATTTGATAATGTTTAGCTTACTCTACACGTAACATGATGGCAAGGTTCTTGCCCACATATGATGTTCTCAAGATTAATTTAAAGTAAAATAATTCGCGCCGCTGCACGTATCTAACACGGTTTGCGTTTTTATTACAGAATTTGCACCATCTGCTAAACAGCGCACGATGACTGCTTCTTGTTACATGGAGAAGCACAAACCACCGGCGGTGGACTATATCCCAGCGGGAACATCAACGAGTGAATCGTCAGTGCAAAGTCACGGAAAGGGAAAGAATTTCAAGCAGAGACGTAACAATTTCGGAGGATCTAGCTTCAGTAGTGAATCTCGTCACGTGGTGCTGTACAGACCGCCAGCTCCACCGTCACCACCTCGACCAAGAGAGTGGAAATCTCGTTAGTTGTTTGTCGGTTGCAAATGATACAATGTTGGGATTTGGCTTTTAAATGTAGCACGTTTGATTTCAGTTCAGCAAGACCAGGTGGTCCTTTTGCATTTGAACAATCCATCACATTTTTGGGTGCGGTTGACATCCTGGAAGCCATACTTCGAATGGTTACATCAGCAGATCCAAAGTTACAAGGCTAGATGTGATGAACCTTGTGTGGCAGCTACTGTTGCCAAAGGTTTGATTTGGAACTTAACCTCACTGCACGGCATCAAGATGACAGAAAATGCAAGCCATGGAGTGCAATTTCTTGCTTTATGCTTTACGCAGGACAACTGTATTTGGCTCGTGGGGGAAAAGACAATCACTGGCTCAGAGTTAGAGTCCAGGATATCATTGCAGCTTCGTTGGTTGCAAAGCCAATTGCGGGTGAAAGCGCGATGAATGGGATTTCTTCCGCGAAAGATGCGGCACTGGATAATTGCGAGGATGAGGACAGCGATGCGACAGCTGAGTTCGACGGAGCCTTAATTGAAGATGCTATTCCTCAGCAACCCGAACAACCTGCATCTGAAAGTGAATTATCAGTTAAAGTTTATCACATAGATTTCGGTTCAAGTGAAATTATTCCAATAGCCAGGTTGGTACGATGTAATCGAGGTAATATTTCATCGCACGCGTTTAATTACAAGGTGAGTTTCTTTCTATTTCTCTCGTAGATTACACAAGATCCCCATGCAGTTTTCTGAACCTTCAGAATTGGCGGTTTCTTGCGGATTGGCAGAAATGGAACCCATTGTAATTTATCTAGTTGCCGGTATAATATTGTAACGATGGCAATCGTTAATGGGGGTTTGTTTTACCACAGGATGGCATTTGGACACCTAAAGCAATCTCCTTCTTTGAGCGTTATTGTCGAAACAGGGTTCTGACGATGAAGGTAAGCTTACGCGGTGTAATGTAGAATGAAACTTGAAGAACCTGTGAAGAGTTTTTACAATTGCACCATCTTAAACGTCATGAGTGATAGATTGTCTTGCGTATTTTCATTTGTAGGTTATCGATAAATCTGACTTGAAGTTGGAAGTTGAGTTGGGTTATTTAATACGAGGAGATGTGAACGATACAGTTGGTTCCATTCGAGAGACGTTACTCTTCCAGGATATGGCAAAATGCATAAGTGACCCTGAACAGTTTCCAGGTAATTTTTCGATTTGAGCAATGATGTGAAAATATCACTTCAATGTTTTTTATTTCTGCTTTCAGATCGCACAATGATCAAGAAGTATTATTACAAACCCGAACTCCCTGCTGTGGGCACCGTTTTGGATGTTAATGTCACCTTTGCTGACAGCCCTGAGAAATTTTGTGTTCAGCAGGTTTACTTTAGTTGGTTATATTTAAATTTTATTCTAACTGTGTACCGTTTAATGCAATTATGTATTGATAGGTGAGCGGTGAAGTGGACCATTTTGTGAAACTAATGGATACAATCGGGAAGTTTTACGAAAATGTTACTGATATTAATGACTGGATGGTGTACAACCCCAAGATAGGTAGTATACTACTTTGTTGTGGTAGTTGAAGAATGGTTTGATTGCCATGTCGCAACATGTACAGGGATGCCGTGCGTAGCAAAAGTTGAAGGGAATGTCTGGCAAAGGGCGGTTATTGAAAATCTTCCCGGACATCAGAGATTGGACATTCATTTCGTTGACTACGGAAACTCTTGCACGATTATGTGGAATGAAGCCCGTAGAATTAAAAGTGATTATATGAAATTTCCCATGCAGGTAGCATTTGACATTTTTTCCATTTCATTATACGTACACATTTATTGAATCGTTTATTTATGAAATAATTTTGACATTTATGCCAGGCATTTCAGTGTGGATTGATTGATGTTAAGCCAATAGAAGATTATTGGAGTGAGGAGGTATAACCTCGGTTATGTGAATTCCTGCACGGCTAGATCCTAATTTTTACATTAATTTTTTTACAGACAAGGGATGCTTTCATTAACCTGGTGGATGGCATAATGTTCCAGATGGTTGTACATGGTAAAATTGTCCTGCGTGTTTAATGTTGTTCGTGGTGTACAAGTACAGTACGTAGAAATTCACTGTTTCAGAAATAATTGATGGCAAGTTGGCTGTTTCTCTACTGCAACGTGTTCCAGAATCTGAACAGGTTGTCAATATAAGTTCTGAATTGGTGCGGCTTGGGCAAGCGATACGTTCCGGATATAGGTTTGCAATTCTACATTTATCTAAAAACCGCATGATGGAGAATGACTGTCGTTTCTGAATGATTGTATAGCGAAGAACACGTGCTATCCACCTACCAAAATCATCTTGGAGCAATTGCCATTGCGAGTTCCAACAAGAGTCAGGCGCGCGAAGTACGAGATAGACCAAGTACAAGCAAGGATTCAGCATGTCCTGCTAACTATATGCCAATAACTGTAACTCACGTCAAAGACCCTGGTGAAATCTACGTGCAAGTTGAAGATAGGAGAGAACTGTTTGACCGGTATTATAAACACATCCTAGATACAAGTACTACTTTAAAAGAAAAAGTAATCTTGTTGAATCACATAGATGTTTGTATTAATGTTTAGGATGACGGCAAAGCTTCAAGAATGGTACAATGATGTTCAGCTAGCTATTCCCAGTGACCACACCTGGAATAAAGGAGATTACTGTGCTGTTCGCAGTAGAGAAAATTCCACATGGTTACGGTGTATGATCAAACGGGTTAAGTCACCTGACTTGTTTGAGGTGGGTCCGATGCAATCATCTCGTTGAAATCATTCATTTGTTTGCAATCTATGGAATATGTCACACAGGTTAAGACCTTGGATTACGGCTACTGCATGGATGCACCGCGTGCAAACATGAGGGTGATGGATGACAGCTTTCTGGATGATCCCGCTTACGCGTGCCAGTGTCACCTCGCCAACATCAACGCGGCCGGTGGAAAGGGGACGTGGACCGCATCTGCGGTGGACTTCGTGAAAAACTGCTTTCAAACCACCACCAATAATGTTTTCATGGATCAAGTCGTAAGTCTGATTTACTTTACAATGTACATACTAGTATGTACTTTTATCGACTTTTATTGAAACTGTCTTCTTGGATTTCTAGGGACCTGATATTGCAGGCTCTATGTCTGTTGATCTTTACATTAAGAAGATAGACTTTGGCGGTGCTTTGGATCCGACAAGGATTCTCTTTTTGAGCACGTGCAAAGCTATTGTGGAAGCTGGATTTGCAATACCTCTTAAAAGGTTGGCGCATTTTTCCAAATGTTTAAACACTATATAAATGTGATACGATGTTTTATTTCCGGCAGAATCAAACTTGAACCTGGGTCTGTACCTGAAGTTGTGCAAAGGCCAGTCGTTCCAAAATGTGAGCCACTTCCCCCTCAGAATTGGCTAGAACCAAAACTTCCAAGCAGAGCTCATTGGAAATGCACAGCTATTCCCACTCACGTTGATGAGGATGCGATCATATACTTGCGTGATAAGTCGCTAAGTAAGTTACCCGAATGTTGTACATATTTTAACGGACAAAGTCTATACTAACACTGTAATCTGAATAGGTGATCAGCTGAAAAGTGTAACATCTGGTTTGACAGCAAAATACAAAAACACAGCACCTGCTCCTACTGATTTGTACTGGTTCAAAGACGAAATTTGCGTGGCGTTTTTTGAACTTGACTGCAAGTGGCACCGAGCCAGGGTCGTCTCTGTACTACCCGAAGGAGTAGAGGTTAGAACAGTTAAGAGCGATCTGTAAATTGGATATTGATGTTCTCATCTTGAATTTGTGTATTTGAAGGTTGTTTTCATCGATTACGGAAACCACGACATACTGCAAACCGAGCATTTAAGAAAGAAGGTGTTCTGCACCGATGTACCACCGCTGTCCTGGCCATGTAAACTGCGCGGCATTGAACCGGTAATGACGTATTTCATATTGAAACACTTTCTAAAGCTTGTTCAAATGTTTCTTAATGTATCAATTATAACTATATTAGAAAACTGATGACGCTGTTTGGCCAAAAGAGGTTCTGGACTTCATGCACAAAACTATTGTTAATGAGCATTGTACATTGGAAGTATTGGTAGGTTTTGAGATATAGCTACACGGTGTACAAAGCATCGTATATTAACACAATTTTTATAGATTCCGCCAACGGGCAACGATCTAATGGAAATTTCACTGAAGTTGCCCACGGAAGTTGATGTCGGGCAATTGTTAGTTTCAATGGATTATGCAATTTGCCACACGCAGGAAGACATGGATATATCTAATGTAAAGCAGTAAATTTCAGTGAAAATCAATGGGATTATTTTGCTATTTATATATTTATTTTGCAATTCAGGATGAAAACGGTTACATGGAGTTTCCGGACCCAGATACTTTAGATGACATATTTCCCGAGCTAATGCCTCCTCCGGTTGAAGAAGTGTTTCGAATACAACCCACTCAACCAGGACCTCTTCCAAACGTGGTAAAAACAGTCAACTTACTTTTTCATTCTGCAGAAGCGAATTCTCAGTTGTAATTCTAGGTTCTGGTACAACGTTTGCTTATGGAATCCCCTCAAACCGAGTATGGAAAAGAAGTTAACGAACAATACTCGTTCACCGAGAAAATGTGTGCCACACTTAATATGAAAGCTGCTGATTGGCCGAATGTTGAGAATATCAAAATAGGTGAATAGTAGTTGGAGCTGTTGATTGTCTTAATTTAGGGAGTTTAAATTGAGATTTAGGATGGTCTTAGGCACTGCGTGCTGTGCAAAGTTCTCTTTGGACAACAACTGGTACCGTGCAATTGTACAATGCCTTCACGGACCTTCCACGTGCCAAGTGCTTTTCGTAGATTATGGAAACAAGGATATCGTCTCAACAACAGAGTACGTACAATATAGTACTTTAAGCGTAGTATGTGTATTTTATAATTCCTTAATATTTCAGTCTGAGATTAATACCGAGGAAGTTCCTCAACTTCCCGAGACAGCACATTACTTGCAAGTTGCATCAAGTGGTGCCAACTGGTGAAGATGGTTGGACTGAAAATTTGATGCAGAAATTCAACCAGTTATGGAACAATCCCCCAGGAGACCTGTTTGCACATGTCAAAGTTTGTATTATATAATAATGCGCATCTTTGATAAATTTGAAAACATTTTAAACGACACATTATTTTGTTTATATTTCAGGCAAACAAATATCCTGTCGAAGTGGACATCATCTACTATGGCCGTGATGGAAATTCTTATCTTGCCTATCAATCTCTAATTGACGAAGGGCTTGTGAGACTAGTCAGAGCCAGTTAAAAATGTTTCCATTGTTTTGGAGGATTTTATAAGTTTATTTTGTTCATTCATTTGTGAACTGAATTCTGTTTTCCAGTAATGCCAGTAAAGAAAAACTTGGCAAAGTGCTTTATCAATTTTTTTTTATTGTATGATTGGAATTAGTAAAATAAGGAGTGCTTCATATATTAATGTTACCATTGTTTCGTTTGATTTCCTTGGCAACAGAGGGCATGACAATCGATCAAATTAGTTTCCAGACCTTGATATGTATGGCCTTCAAATATTGGCACAAAATTGTTTGTATAACCACAGACCTTATCACTGGACACGTCTTCGTAGTTGTGAACTGACTGTATTACCTAGGAAATGCCGAAACTATCGGGAAAAGTTGCTATTATAACAGGTTTCTAATAATTTTGACATTTTAAATCTGTTTTTGCGAATTCAGGGTAAACATGGTGCAATTTTGTTGCATGAAACTGTAAGCATAAGCGTATGATTGGTTATAATTAACACTGCATACAAGTTATATTTTGATAATAATCCTGCGTATGCCAGATATCCTGTTTTTCGTGATTATCGGTTATTACAATGTTGTAAACGATTTTGGCATGGTGCACTGGTTCTTCCGGGCACTATATGCCAACTGCTTGGTGCTGCATTGTAAACAAGGATAATTAAACTTTACTGTGCACAAGGCCTTCCACTATTTCAAAATCCTCCAATCTTGTCATGCACGTGATACTGTTTCACGCAATAAAATTGCAACTTTAATTGAACGTTGGTAGTTCTTCATCTTATTTTATTGCCAATTGAAAACAGGTGCCAGCTCTGGAATAGGAGTTGCAATTGCCAAGCTTTTTTCGGAATTGGGTTGCGTGCTGTCACTAGTGGGAAGAAATGCAGAAAACTTGAACGAAGTGGCCGACAGTTGCATGAAATTAGCAACAGACAACCAACCAAAAGTCCCATTGTTTTTTTCCCCTATAGGTTAGTAATAGTTTTACACTACAATAATGTTATTTTATGATTATTTCAGCCTTATGTGACTGTGGGTGATATATCAGATGAAAATGTAACGCGTTCAGTTGTGGAAAACACCATAAAGGAGTTTGGCAAACTTGATATTTTGGTACATATGCGAAAAAGAGACATTAATTGTGTTTAGGAATATTTTTTATTGAAATGTATTTATAATTCTCCATATTCCAAACACTATAGGTGAATAATGCTGGAATTACTGATGGGGGATCAATAGAAACCACATCTCTGGAGCAATATGATAAATTGTTTAGCGTGAATGTGAGGCGAGTGGATATACATATATGAATCAACATTTAAATGTCATATAAATGATATGCAGTTTTTAATTTGGTATTATATTTGCAGAGCTGTGTATCATATGACTATGTTGGCTGTTCCACATTTAATTGCCACAAAAGGATGCATAGTAAACAATTCAAGCATTTGTGGCATGCGTGCGGTAACTACACCTTAATTATTAAATTAATTTTCCATTGACAATCCTTGTACATATTTATTTCATATGACTTTTATTAATAGATGCCAGGCTTATTGGCTTACAGTATGTCAAAAGCAGCTATTGATCAGTTCACGCAGTGCATCGCATTAGGTTAGGTACCGGTATACATTAAATAATTTCTATAGATTTCAATTGCTTCTAGTTATAAGTTTGTATTTCCTGTTGTTTTAGAGTTGGCTCCAAAGCAAGTACGTGTCAACAGTGTCAAGTAAGTGTAATTCTGTCAATTAATCTGAGAATTCGAATTATATATGTAAGATATAACATTAAATTATACTTATCCTGTGGTAATTTCTTATTCTGATCTGTAGCCCAGGAGTGATCATAACTAATCTACAGAAGAGAGCTCAGGATTATCGGAGGAAGGTCATAAAGAAGTATGAACTTTTTACATGTGCTGCTCATGTCTTGTAGTTGAATTATATTATCTTGCACATTTTGTTTCAGCTGTTGGAGCGGTGCAAGGTCACACATGCTTTGGGCCGAGCTGGGGTAGTAGAGGAGGTTGCTGCTGCAGTGGCATTCTTGGCTTCGGATGACGCATCATTCATTACTGCAGTATTATTGCCAGTTGATGGAGGACGACAGGCAATGTGCCCTCGCTGATTGAGTATACAATTCGAACCTGTACACATGATATGAAATTGAAAATTGTCAATATTTATTTATTTCAAAATGTTTTCAGTTTTCATTTTCTATTAATAATTTAAGGGAGTTCTGAGAAAGTGAATCCCTGTACTTGCACAATACAGTGACATATTTAAAAAATAATAGCATGCAGCTCAATGGTTTAATTTGCCATGATAATGGGTGATATATAATGTGGTAGGTATATAGTTTCTGAAAGAACAATAAAATGTTTATTTTACCTAAGATTGTACATTTCCTGATAACATTAAAGATTGTATGCGGGTTTCAGCTGCTTTTCAGCACAGCAAGTGCAGCGAAAAAGTGCTTATTTTTGTTGCACAGAGGGCGCCAGCAGTAGGATTTTTGATTTTTGTAGATTTTAGCTCGAGATCGAGTTCGAGGTTAGAAGGTGAAGCGCCATAAGTCAGTTGTCATCCGGGCATTTTTTTTTATAGAGGAATCAACTTCCGTGTGTGCTGGAAAGGGCGTTCGTTTTCTCGAAGATGGCTTTCTTGTGTCCGGTAAGGATACGTCAGCGGGGAAAACGGAAGAAAGGTGAGAAAATGACAGTTATTAATCATACTATAGTTGAACAATGACTTGTATAACTGATTAGTCTCATTTGTGACACTGACTTCCCGCTCTATTGGTCAAAATCATATGAAACAGGGTGGCTACAAACTGGTCTAAACTTCGCCAATTTGACAGTTGCAAAATAAGTTGTTGCCGGTTTGCAAACAAGATGAGAAAATTCATTCGAAGTTATACGCAGACTGCAACTTGTGCGAGTGCAACAATTTATATACACAAATGACCTGGGTAGTTTATGAAATACGTAAAATCACTCTTAATAAAATGCAATTCCGCTTTGTTAAAAGATGTTCGAGACTGTAAAAACAAGGTTGGAATTTGGGTGCTACCGCAATTAACTTTTATCGAAGCACTTGGATCAAAAAGGAAATGCGTTAATTACTTGTCATAGTTTATCAACATCCCGCTGGTGGCGCCACATGCGTCAAGGAAATCAAGGAAAAGATTGAACTTTGAAAATGGGGTTGAAATTCGTTTCGGTTGCCCTAATAAAATCAAGACTGAAAGTTCATTTTTTATTGAACAGGTAGCCGTATTTTCACACCAGATTGTGATGACCATTCTTACCATTTAAATTACATACACAAATTACAGCAATACCATTTTTTTGACAATATAACATGATGGATATGTTTAAAAAAATAAAAAAAGATGAATACGTTGGATTTGCAGATATGGACAAAGATGTTTCGGGTCGGCTGCCCAGCATCGGCCGCATCACTGGAAGTTCCAGCATAGAGACCCTGGTACGAGTTGGCATCGAGAAGGAAAATGGTCTTTCCCCCGATTCCAAGATGGTGGTCTTGCACGACTTCACACCTTGCGTGGACGATGAGCTGGAAGTGCGCCGTGGACAAGTGGTCAACGTGCTCTACCAGGAGAACGACTGGGTGTACGTGATAGCCGAGAGTGGCCAGGAGGGCTTCGTGCCCCACTCGTACTGCGTGCCCTTCGGCAGCCAGTTGGCCGAACTGGCCCTCAACGTCCGACACAAGAAGCTTCCCAGAGACTCCGCCGACCTTTCCGACGCCATCCTCCTCATCCCCCCTGCCCGGCCACCGGTGGTGGTCAGCGGAGCATCCGGCGCGCAGGACGGTGAAGGTTACGGTCAAGGTGCCGCCGTAAGCCCCAAGACAGCTGCCGCTGCCGTGGCAGCGGCCCTCTCGGCCGTCCCCAACGTGCACCCTTTCTTCAAGGACCCTTCCGGTCGCTATATAGTTCTGTACACTTTCATCGCTAGAGACGAGAACGACGTGAGCGTGGAGCGCGGCGAGTTTGTGACCGTGCTCAACCGAGAGGACCCGGACTGGTTTTGGATCGTAAGATCGGACGGCCAGGAGGGTTTCGTGCCCAGTGCCTTCGTCTACCCTGCAGAAGTGGCGCAAGGTGGGTTTATCATTATTAGACGTGGTTGCTCGATATAAACGTACATATTTTGATGACGCGCAGAACATGTGAACAACGTGGTGCCGCAACAAGCGAGTCCCGGATCAGGAGGTCAGGCCTTCGCCGTTGGAGGAGGGTCTTACCACGTGAACTCGGCTTCGTCCGAGGACCTGAGATTCCACGGCAGCGAACTGGTGATGCTGTACGATTACAAGGCCCAGGCCCCGGACGATCTGAGTGTGCGCCGCGGCGATTGGATCTACGCGGACCTCAACAACCAGACGGTGGACGGCTGGTTGTGGGCTTACGCGCCAAAGACTAGGAAGTACGGGTTCATCCCGAAGGCTTACGCCAGACCTCCCGCGATGACGTCCTTGTGACCGCACCGGAAACAAACTGAAGGTACGGAATCGTTGGATACGGCGCTGTGGCGGTATCTTGCGGAGAGCGCGTGTTCGGGCGAGACTTTTTGCCAAGTGCTTACCTACCAAAGTACGGTTGAAACTGTTGGAGCTTCGTTGTAGACATGGTGGATTATTTGCGATTTTTTTACTTGTTTCGGGATTATTTGTTGAAAGATGACGTGGCGGTAAGTTTTACATTGCGACGCGGCTTTATTGCGTATGGTGCGTCTTCCATAGTCTACGTAAATGTGGTTTATTCTGCCAATTTTCTACCAAATAAAACATTATTTCTGGACATTGAAATATAAATTTAACGCGCTTCATTCTGTTTTAATAACTTTGTACTAGTTTTAATACAAATACCGGTTCCATACTCGGAGATGGAGTGCATTACACATCAATCATTTATTTCAATTTTAACCGTTCTAATAACTACTGCTGCTCCGATTGAGATTGCGTTTCCCCGGCGATCCTCGCAACCTCGGCCATCAACGTCGGTATGCCGTCTTTAACGCTCTCCTCCGAAGACGTTTCGGTCTGTGCGGAGTCCATCAATCCCAAAGCAACCTTTTCGCTCTGTATCCATTTCACAGTATTTTCCTTCTCCTTGATGAAGGATTCCCTTTCGGCTTCAAGTTGCTTTCGGTACGCAGTGAGGCGAGCCTTGCGCAGGTCCTCGCAGTACACGCGGGTCATTTCGCGCAGCGTTATCTTCCTCGTGGTACTTGTCACGATCGAGTGCGGACAGTAGACGATATTGAGCTCTTTAAGAAGCCATTCGAAGCGCTCGTAATCCCATTTTTGCAAATACTTGAGCCGTTTGGTACGCCGTTCGATCAACTCTTTCAGCTGCATTTTTGCATTGGAATCCTGGAACGTAAAATCACTTTTGGTAAAATTTCGTGTTTAAATCCACAGGAATGCAGTGCTCGATCATTAAATTATTTACTGCATTTTCAATTAATGTGCGCAGCAATAACATAGTTTGAAAAGTGTGCATTTATCACATTTTACCATATATGCATACCTTTCTTGTTTCTTTTATGTGCACAATCAGTGACCGTATCCTCACTGTCAAAGCAGCAACTGAATATTTTTGTACGTAATTAATTAGCAATGGTTAAAGTTTTGTTTGATGTTTCGGAAGGTGGAGATATGTATTACTTACTTTGAACTTCAACTGATGAATTATCAAACGGATGTCTCTGAACCCGTGCAATAGTTTCGTATTTTATTGCCTTTGTTGTTTCAGACTAAAAAGTATATATTGTAGTTATTTTCATGTGATCAAAAGTAATTAATGTTTGCTATATATAATCCAGTAAATATACCCTTTGTGCGAATTCAAGGGAAAAAACTTTCTTCACGGTCTCATCTTCTGCACTGTAATATAAATATCACATAATAATTCATTTTTTTTTTTAATATGAAGTAAGATTTTATACAACCAACTCTATGAAGATTTTAAATGAGTTAACATACTTTTGTAGTTCCAATGACTCGTTTAGTGAATAAATAGGTTTGGTCAAATCCATCTGCGGTAAACCTTCCAGATCACCTTTTAATACATGGCAAAAAAGTTGCGCTCTTATACTGTGTTTACATATTTAGTAATGGAGGATATTTACCCGACTTTTCGGCTACGGTAGGTTTTGGTTTTTTAACGTATTCAAAAGGAATCGTCTCTTTTGCTGCAAAAATAGACGAAGTGTGAAATCCAGCAGGGAATTTCCTAACTAGAAAAACGAAAATTTTTAAACGATATCGATGTCAAAATCTGATTTAATATCTGGATTAATATATTCCGTACCTGTAAATACATCGCATGCGATCTTTTGCAAAGCGAAATTCAACGCAAATTTCCGACTGCCGGTAAGAAATATCATTTTCGTTATGGGGGCCGCCATCTTGGAATTTTAAGTAGTACAACGGCGCTCCCATAGAGGCCGCTGCATACACGAGTCCGGTCCGGTTGCCTTGGCAACGGAGAGCGGGAACAACAGAAGCGCAATTTGGGTCGGAAAGATATGTTTTGTTGGATTCCGATGCAAACTTCTTCCAAATCGATATTTTGCAAGTTTTATGACCGCGGCGATTTGCCAATTGCGGTTGAACACTCCTCAGGTCGAGCGAAGTTAGCCTGGAAGGTAAATTTCTTAATTTATTCATGGATTTATCAAGAGTGTCTATGGTTCAAGGGCCGATATGCATTTTTCATATAGGCCTAACGAGTTGTAAAAAAATAGGACGTCCATGATTATATTACGTTATTTTCGTTAGACGTTGTCAACAGGATGCTAAAAATCTGAAGAAAAACAATTTAATAAATATTAATTTTTATAATGTCCAAAAGCACAGTGCAGAATACCTTCAAATATTATATAAAATTACACACTGAGATCTTACATTAATTGTATATACAGGGTGTCTACTAACCTGATATTCCTGATAATCCTGATAAAGCCATACTTTTTGGCATGGTCATGATACTATTATAAAGCAAATGAAATTAAATTGATATACGAACGTTTTATATGTTAAAAACATTTATCATGCAGTCTAATCTAATGGTCCCAATAAAAGTCGAATTTCTCACTGTATATTTAAATGCACATATTATTACTATTGTATTACATACAGCAAAGTGCATGGTTGTATAAGAGGCTGCTTTGACGCTAGAACCGGTCCATCGGCGAGTTAGCATAGTGGGTAGTGTGTTGGACTGTAAATTAGTAGTCTTGGGTTCGCGCCCGGTCCCGGGGTGCAGTTTATAGTTTAAAATTAATTACTTAATTCGCTACTCGCCAAAGATGGCTATACCCCAATCCTACCGCCTTCTTCCCGTATGGGAGGGGGGTAAGGGGGGGTGGGTTATGGGAAGGGAGGGGGTGGGGGAGGAAGGTTTTATTCAAATTTGGTCCATTATATTTGAATTAAATTTTTTTTACATTTCATTGTAAGTTTTAAATATTTTTTTGTTATAAAAATTAATATGTGAAAATTAATACAGTGACTACTAACTTTAAACATTCATTGGGTAGTGAACGAAGTTCATTATTTTGAGTAATACTGAACTGGAATGAGAATCCTTATAAAGTAATGATATTTTGGATTCGAATACCAGTAGACACCCTGTATTATAATGGGGCTTCCAAATGTACATTTCGGATTTTGCATAACTATAATTAAACTTTTTATGGCAATGATGTGTAACCATTTGCCAGCCTGTTAACATTTTCGTTTGCCAAACGTATCGATACAAGAGGGACTATTTCCTTGCAATCGGTGCAAACAAGCACCTGAGCTCCGCCCTCAATTAAATTTGGCTGGGAAATACTTTAAACGACTTTGATTTCGCGCGGCTAAATTTTCGCGGAAAACAAATTTTAGACATTTAGCGGTGATTTTATTTTCGCGGTATGGCAGCATTATTACTACAGTATATACGAAGTACTATAGCTTACAGAAATTTCACTGAAAATTTAAGTGGTGCAAATATCGCGAAAATAAAGCCACCGTGAAATTAACCACTTTTAAAGTATTATAGTGTCTTTCCCACATCTAGAATAAAGTCTGGAATCATGTGTTGGAAGGATTTCTTATATATTGTGCATTTTTGTTTGCACTGCCACCAGATATTCTAATTGGGGCTTAATCTGAAACTTTTTCCAAATTAGTGCGCTGAAAAAATTGAAGTAGAAATGGTTCAATATAATGCAGATGATGGGTAGTGCTCATCATGTTATTCTAAACAATATTTTAGGGAGGAATCCTATTATCTGATATGTCTGCACGTTATTTTTATAATGTACTACTTTTATGTACATAAACAAAATCTATTTCATTCATAATTACGGTGTGTGACAAATTTTGCCTTGATACATGGGTACATTTCCTGACAAGTGCAGCCGATTGATCTTGAAGTGTGGCACCTAGTTTTTCCAGGTCGAAATGAGACCTTCGTGCATGGATAGGTCGAAAACGACCAAGCGATTATCGGCCGTAACTCATCCCACTCTGCAGTTTATCCATCTAATAAACATGTGTGCTGTCAAACCATGGCAACCAACTAATGGCAACAGCTACATAACAAACATACTATAGACAAAGATGATATACTGTTGTTTCCAAGACGTCAATATAAAAGTATTTTTTGTGCTTTTAAACTTCATTCGAAAGATATATTGGATAATAATATCAATATAACATTTTCTTCTTTCGTGTTGTATGACCTTAAAAGTTGCGAACAATAGTGTGGTTAGTGACGTCAATAGTCGGTATGTAACTTTCAATTTGAGAAAATTCGACAAAATCAATTCGCCAGCATTTCAAGAAAGTCATTGTAGTATTTTATTGTCAGTAGTATTTTATTGTCAGTAGTATTTTATTGTCAGTAGTATTTTATTGTCAGCGCATGTATTGATTAATTTGCTGTACAATATTTGGTGAGACTATCAAGTCATATTGTAGCTGAATTGAAATTTGTTTAAATTTGAGTATTCTTATGAAGTTGGCAAAAAAGATTTAAACAAATTCTAAAAAAAAAATGAATTTGCTATACTAACAAATTGGTGCTACATTTCAAGGTGATGGATGTTGTGTGAGTGATGATAAGTCACGTAATTATTATGCCATCCCTAGACCTTACACGCAAGCATGGGAAGGGCAACAATCTTGTGAATATGTCCTCACCTCCAAGTGAGGTGAATGCTATGGAGTCCTGCCGTGGCATCAATAGCATTTCGCATGGGCTGTGCAGTGAAAACAACCCATGAAGCAACCCCCGCTTCGGTTTTGCGAGTGAAATATTTGAGTATCTCGCCTCTAAAATGCGTAATCCGCGTTGAATTGGGGTATTGTACCCAGAGACTCATCTGTATACCAAATTTCAGCTTTCTATAGGATGTGTAGAAGTTGGTTAAAAAGGAACTGAAAGTTCCTGCGAACAAACCGTTCACGGCGAACGTATTCACAAGTTTCTCGGAACGCGTTTCGCCTAACCGCCGATAGGTGGCGAGCGCGTTTGTCGTCCGACATGTTGAG